>JARHVA010005023.1:175000-340000 GCA_037957365.1 Torreya grandis
TTAAATGTAATACATGTAGAAATTAAATACCAAAAAAAGTACCTGTCAATGCTCCATTCCCTTATGGTAGATGGTAATCTTTTATGCACTCTCTAAGGTGTCAGTGGTGTGGTATATTGGTCATTATGCTTATCTATCTCGAGCACAAATCTTAAAGATCAAATTTTTAATAGTGGAGGGTATAAATGAATAATGTTTACACCCCAAATGTCAAAATATAGTATTTTTTTTTTAAATTTTCACCCTTAGGCCTATAGTTACCCCATTTATCTTCCTTGCATGCTCATTTTAGCTTAATTTATCTATTTTTCCATTCTTTATTCTAATTGATCCATTTTTCATTCTCATTTGGTGACATATGTGATTATTATTCTTCTAATAGAGGGCCAACCTATCAAATAGAAATTTCTATCCTCCTCTCAAGGTTTTATCATTGGCTTCCCAAACATTTTTTGTGGCATTTTCATAACCCTATTTCTCTGTGACTCATGTAAAATTTAGCAGAAAGTAGGAATGTAATTTATTTCTTCTTATTATAATGGCCTTTTTTTTCTTTGAAAAGTTGTTACTTTGACTAAATGTCTCCCTACACATTCTCAAATGAGGGTAAAATGTAGACATAAAATTATTACCACTATT
Organism: Torreya grandis; assembly: GCA_037957365.1. Taxonomy (NCBI): domain Eukaryota; kingdom Viridiplantae; phylum Streptophyta; class Pinopsida; order Cupressales; family Taxaceae; genus Torreya; species Torreya grandis. The sequence continues at coordinate 175,640 of JARHVA010005023.1, forward strand.
GTGCCAAAATTGTAAATCTGAATGATATTCTACAACAATGCACAATCTAGACTAAAATCACTAAAATTCTCTAAATCATCTGCACACGTTATGTGCAAGTGTCAATTCTCATTCATTAATCCCTAATTGGGGCCATGCATTTTATAAAATCATTATCTTTTCTTAATTCACTTATAATTAAATTATGAACATGTAAAATGACATCGTGAATGACTAAAATTTTCTACTTTTACCATACACATCACATGCATGTGTCAATTTGGGTCTATAGTACTCTAATTTGGGTATTAACTTGTACACAACTGACATATTCTTTTAATTATAATCTAGTCAAATTATGACTCAAGTAAAATGATATTTGTGACTAGGTTGTTTAAGCATGCAATTAGTTTTCAAAGAATTATAAAAAAAACTAATTAAAGTCATTTAATAAAATCAAAACCAAATTAGGAACTTAAGTGTAAAACCCATGAAAGTTGTTTAATATCTACTTATTATAAATCCATTAATCAAATACAAATCACGCATGACATCATTATAGGGGTGTCATCCATAAGGCATTAATGGAGATGAAATATATGGATTAAGGTAGCAATGCCTTATTAATGCTCCATTCTTCTAAAGATTGTGAAAATGTTTATTATTTATCCCTATAAAATTCAATCAATTCATGGCCACACATATTGATCCTAAGATGGATGGTCATGGTTAATTATGAACATTTCAAGAAAAACTATAAATAAATAAGCCAAGGCCATAACTTTTATTCTATTTTTATATAAACTTATCATGCAAAAATATCTTTATGAAAGTATTTTTGTGTAAAATTATTATCTAGAAATACATTCAAATAATATTCAATTGAGTAACATTAATATACAATAATATTACTATAGAAGCTTCACTCATCTCCCAAAGCGACAAATTTAGGATCCAAAGCCATTGGCAAACTAAGAGATGAAGGAAGCACATGATACACCACATTAACAAAGAATTAGAGCACCAAATTTGGTAATAATCACATTTATTTATCATTTTTGAAGTATATTCACTACTTTTAAGGTATTTATTGTCTTAATTTCATAATTAGTTCCTTGAGTTCATTAACATCACCCCTCGAGGGAGTAGGCTTAACATACTAGTTATTTATACTTATTTTGGGTTTTCTCTACTAACGCATGGACTAATATACTTTATAATCCTATTATATAATTATTAGTTTAATTTTGAGGAGTAAGAGAAGAGTGTGAGGAAAGACAAGATTATATATCTAATAAACCCTCATGTTCATTATTATTGGCATGCTCATAGTAATTATCATTAGGGTTAATTTTAAGAGCCCCTACAAGAAAACCTCTTGGAATTATTTGGTAAATATATGGAAAAATATTTCATAGGAATGGAAAATCATATATGAATGATGGTTAATACATTAGGATTTGGGAAGAATGTAAGGAAATATAATATACATTTTTTTGTTTTTCCATACTACCTTTCAGCTGCATAGAAGTAGGATGCCAAATGGAAATGTTGGACAATGTTGGATAATGTTGTCAAACAAATAGATCAAATAGATAAACCAAAAAAATTTAAATCTTACCTATAAAAAATAAAGAATAAAAAAATCCTAAAACCTAAATATTATTGCATATTTATATTCATCTCAAAGATCTATGTAATTTAAAAAATAATTATCTCAATTTGAGTTTGTATGTAAGAGTTATAGCCTCTAGAAGTTGGAAGTTAGTTAAACCATTTATTTTCAACCATTCGGTCATTCACTTAGTTGAACCCATTTGGCTAAAACCAAATGGATGCATCACATGGTTGTAACTAAATGGTATGACTAACTACCAATTTTTGGAGGCTATAACTTTTACGTACAGACTCATATTGAGATTATTTTTTTTGAAATAGTAAAGATCTTAGAGAGGAATCCAAATATGTAATAATATTAAGATTTTTTAATTTTTTGATATTTTATTTTTATTTATCCTACAACCTATTTATTTTAGCTCTTTAATGCACACAGTGACTTCCCAAATTGTACCAATATCTTGGGAAAGTTCTCAAAAGTATAATTTGATAGTTACCCATGGTAGCTTATGTATTATATATATGTGGCTAATTGAGTGTTAAACTAATAAATTATTTAAATTTTTTAGTGATCTAACCCATAAAATAATTTACATTCTTAAATTTTAGGCTATTTAGATTAATGTAGCGACCCTAAAAATTGCCAAAAACAAATTTCAAAAAATAGAATATTCATGAATTAATGAATCTTCACCACTAAAATTTACCCTAATTATAAATTAAGTCATTATCATTGTCTAATGTATAATCTTGAAAATTATTCCATTGATTGTTATAATCATGAGATAAATTCAAGATTGCATCAAGTGGATGAGGGGTAGAAGAATTTTTAGAAGCCATTTTAAACTTTCCAAAAAAAATTGTGTAAATAAGGAATGAAAAACATATAATAGGTAGAATATAATATAACATATTTATGTGTGTAATGTGTGAAATTTTGAACAAATTTTGTAATAAAAAGTAGGATTTTGAGTAAAACCCTAATTATTAATATTTGTATGTATAGGGACCTATCATATGGATCTGGGGTTTTGATTTAGGGTTGTGTTTCAACAAATAAAATAAATGAACCCTAAAATAGGATTAATTAAATTAGCTAGGTTATGCTAAAAAATTATAAAATTAAAATTTTGTAACCCTAATTTAATGCATGAAATTTGGAGAAGGTAAACCATAAGGAAAATTAGGGTTTGAATCAATATTTGAAGTAAGTCAAGTTCACCAAATGTTCTAACCTTTCAGGGTTTTAGTTGTGTAAATCATAGGTAGTTAAAGGGGTGATTATGTTTATAATTTAGAATAAATGTGGAAATTATAGATTTGATTAAGCTTTTCCAAAATAGGAAGTGAAAGGATAAAAGTAACATATTTAGAGATAAACATAGTTTTACATAGATTAGGGTATTAGAAATGACTAAGCAAACATTGAGGAATCTTTTATCTTTTGACTATTTATTGAGATTTGGCTCTAGACATTATCACCTCTTTTAATATAGTTGCATAATATGGAACTAATGTCTAATTATATTTCTAATGTCATTTTTAGGGAGTATGTGATAATTTTAAGGAAGTTGTGGGAAGTTTTGAAGGTATTCTAGGTGGTTTTGTGTCATTCATAGGCTCGTCTATGTCACTATTTTGGTATAATATCCATCAAAGCTCTAATGAATAGGTGAAAACATGAAATAATAAAGGGATAAAAGATAAAAATGAAAGGAAAAATTGAGTTGTGGGATGTTATGATTGTGTGAAGTAGAACCCATGTTTTCCTAGTCCCTACCTACACTAACCCCAATGTAAGGGGTCTCAAATCACATGTGGTTCTCCTTAAGGTAATATGCACCATTAAATTTCATGGTATGATAGAATTATTTTTTCTTAGGCCGTTATTTGATAAAGCATGCAAATGTATTTGTTTGAAGACTGATTAGTATGTAGAGTATTTGAGTTGTACTATTGATTGATTTTATATAATTATTTTCCAAAATAGTAAGTGTTATATGTAAAATGCCTTGTGAAGATATTTATATTGAATTATCTTTATTTTGAATATAATACCTTGTTCACTGGATAAAATTTTATAAAAGAGGGATTAAAAACATAATAAAAGGCTCATGTAGGGGTTAGGAATCAAACATGGGTGAAAGGGCCTATTGGACACTAGATCCATAATGAGACACTAACATCATGTGGAGTTACTATCCCAAAAGTGAAAATAGTTTCCTAAGTCTTATAAAAAATAAAAAATAAATAAAGATAGGTTGTGTGGCCATATGACTAGGAAAAAGTGACCTATGACTACTAAAAGTGTTCTAAATAAGGAAAAATAAGACAAAAGGAAGATATAAGGACTCAAAACGACCATGTGAACAAGGAATATAACCATCACTAAGACATTCATGTGAAAAAGAAACAAAATACATATTAATTTTGGTTTCTGGACCAAATACAGGTGTTTACACTAAGAAAACATATAAATAGATGAAAAACAATGTGTTGTTTTAGTTATATTTGGAACATTAGAAGCTAGGAAACACTCAACCACTTAGTAGGGTGTGGTTGGGGCTATCTAAGAAATATTTATAACCTATAATTATATGTCAAACAAGTTTAAAAATTGGAAGTACGGTTTGAAGGAAAAAAACAAAAAAATAGGATATGTGCATAAGATTAAGGACCATCAAATACCAAGAAATAATATTTAGAAAATGGTGTAGTGATCTATGGCATGACAGATCAAAAAATTATATAAGTAAGTTATAATAAATAGTGGAATTTCTAATTTTGTAGGTGTCTAAATATTCACCAACAATGTCTTGTAGATTCTGAGAGTTATCTTGAGTAGATAAACCATAGAGACATTTCAAATCATATTAGACAATTAAATAGATAGTGAGAAAAATAAAACACAAATAAGCTAAGTTACTTATCCTTTTGTCATTTCTATATTTAGTAAGTGAAATTAAATCATTTTTTAACATTGACAACTATATTATAAATGATATATATTTTTCAATTTGAGTTTCAATAATTTAAATTATTTACATCATAAAATGTAAAATAAGTTAAAACACTTCAATAATATATATATATATATATATATTTTCACATTTATTAGTGGTTTAAGAAAGGCAATCCAATTTTTTTAAATTATCTTTGTAGTTTATCAAGGGATTTCACCACAAGATTATGTACTAATAAAGTTAACAATTATATTAAATGTCTTAGAGAACTATAAATAATCATCAATTTCATATGATTGATATGTGATAATACTATACTTTGACCCATAAATTTAAGGTTTGTTAATAGAAATAATATATTCTATTTCTATTTTTTTATTTAAAAAAATGAATATTAAAAAAATATTCAATGCATGTTTTTTAGATATAAATATAAATGTTATTTTCTAAATGAAGTAGCACTCTAAAAATATATGGTCCACCAATTGTCTAACCTTTAACCCTTTATGATATGCTAAGGGCTTCATATTTATTTATACTGATTAAAAAAATGATGCGAAGAAAGGTTAAAGTTTTATAGCTTTATATTTCTCATATTAATAGGTAATTTAAAAAAATTTAGAATTAAATTTAGAGAATCAAGTCAAAACCTTCACCATTACATTTTAAAAAAATGTTTAATTAGGTATCTATTTTTATTACTTTCATATTGATATATTTCTGTGTGTGTGTGTGTGTGTGTGTGTGTGTGTGTGTGTGTGTGATGCTAATTGGATCTAAATTTATTGGTTTAGAGTTTAGGGTCTACAATCTAAATGGTTTGGGGTTCAGAGCATACCATTTACCTTAAACCATAAGCCATAAGCCCTAAACACAAAACCCTTTAAATTGTAGACCCATAAACCCTAAAATAGTAAATTTAGCCCCAATTAACATCACACACACACACACACACACACACACACACACACACACACACACACACACACACACACACACACACACACACACACACACACACACACACACACACACAGAGGCGTGCGTGCGTGCACGCGCGCACACACACACACATACATACATACATACAAGTCATGGGTCATGAATGGTTAGTGATTTTGGATTTATATGTGTCTTCCTTACTCCATTTTGATGGATTTAATTTTTTGAGAGGGAAATTATTTACTCTATTTTCCAGTTTTTGGCACATAGGGTAGGGCAAGTTTTCATAAAATATATTTTAGCTCAGTTCTCCATATTTATATATTAACTTGAAAACTACTTGGAGATATTTGTTCATCAAAACATTGATCCATAATTAGGAAAAAAGTAACCTTATCCTACATTTATTAATTGTTTCAAGGGATAAGAACTCAACTAGTGAATTATAAATACCAACCAATACTTCATCTTCCCATAATTCTAGCAGAAGACCCAAAAAATTCACCCAAATTGGTATTTGAGTAAAACTTTACTTGTTCATATCCATACCCAAAGTCCATTATTTGAGGGCAAGGCTAGTTCTCCCTAGAAACTAGGGTCATCCTAAGATAACTTTAGAGGATTCTATATTATTATTGAAGGATATGAATAAGTCTTTACTAAGGGTCCTTTGGACCTCCGCCTCTCCTTTGTATCCCCACTTTTTGTTTGCGCCCATTATTAGATATAATCAATATTAGGTCATTTCCATTGAAAATTTCTAATCAAAGTATCTTCCCATCTACATTGAGTTCTATAAAAAATTATGTCATGAATTTAGATACAAACACTCCCTTTCTCCACTATAGCCTTAAAAATTTTAGTATTGATAGGGATTATTGTGTGTGATACACTCAATCTATCTTCCTAAGAGTAAGGAGTGGAGATAGGAAAAAATATTGGCTTACCAAGATCTAGAGGATCTTACCTATATCTACTACATTCCTTGTCTTTAGATTTCTAAGGATATGATAGTACACAAACTTAGTTAAATTCCATCTTATATTATGACCCCTATATACACTTTATATTAAATAAACAACATTAGCATTGTTGTCCTTCATATTTACCTTCACCAAGGACTTTTCACACACATCTTACTTATGATACTTCACCGTTATCTAAAATTTATACCCATTCTAGTATTCAAACTACTCACTAAGTTTTAAAAGGTATATCCTACTCATGTATTTATATTTATTATATTTAAATATTTTTAAATGATTTAATTTTTTTAATATTAAATTTATTTAAATATTTAATTATATTTTAGTTTTAGTTTTCTAAAATTTATATATTAGTATATATTATTATAATACTTTTAGGATCATTAATACTAAATTAATTATATTATAATGTTTTTTGATATCTTTATAATAATGTTGAAATCATAAAGAAAATGAATGCATAAAGGGACAATATTACCTTAATATCAAGAATAAGAGAATGTAAGAGACAAGAATAGTCAAATGGGGAAACCATTAAATAGAATAAAACCATAGATCTATTAGAAGAATTATAATTAAAAAAATCTAATTAAAATATCAATGTAAATATTATAATAGAAAAGAGAAATGGGTCTTAAGACATAAAAGAGAATCTCATGAAATAGTAATGTATCTAGTATGTATAATGAGAGAGGAAAGAGTTGAATATATATATATATATATATATATATAGAAGAAAATTTGAAATAATTAAACAACATTATAATATGTGATAAATATACCTAATCCCCCTAAGGTGAGGTGAATGTGTGTAAAAAGTGTTTAGGGAGTTACACGTGAATGTAACTCTAATATTCTCTACAAAAGTACAAAAGAGGTGTGACTCTTCATAAATTGAGGATATGTGAATTTATTATAATAAGAAATGCACAAATAAAATGGACTTAGGTTTTATCTAAACTAAAATAAATGATTATTAATATCCAATAATTCCCCTTAATCTTTATTTGAGGTTACAAAAGATGAGAAAATCTTAATGACAAATAAGGGAGTTAACATTACATAATTTCCACCTTTAATTGAAACTTCCTTAGAGAGGAACTACAATAGTTTGAGAAATAAAGAAAGAAGAATGTAAAAGGTTTTGATAAGAATCAAGATGAAGGTATTTTCATCAATACTTTCCAATAATCCTCTTCAAATAAGAAGGTCAATCTATAATGTAACAAAGATACACAAAGAAGGAGATGACAAGATGATCAATGAAATTTACACTTTTAATCTTACACCAATAGTTATCTTAAGTAAAAAATCTACCATGAAATATGATATTAATACAAATTTAATAAAATCTAGTCTAATATAGGAAAATGGATCAAATTATAATTTCCATCACAAATAGGAAAAACCCACGTGAAAAATAAGTTAGTCATAAAATAATAAGCTCTAATGAAAGTGTTTAACCCTAAATTGAGATGGGTAAATATAATATAGGGTAAATAATATATAAATGAATAATAAAAATGATTATAAACAGATATATAGTAGGCTAATTAATTTTCAAACTCATATAGACAATGTTAGGAATTTATAATACTGAGATATGCAAAAAATATAAAGTAGAATTTTTGATTAATATTGAAACAGATTAGAAATAAGATTACTTAATTGTTTTATTATGTGTATACAGATTTGATATGAAACAAAATGGAGTTAAATTGGATCTATATTTTATATTAGTCATCGAATTCAATAAAATTTCACTATATGGCCTCAAACTCTTACATCATATTTAGACGATTGTGTAGACCATACTATTTGACTAGGATGTAGGTTTCTAGTTCAAAATATCGAGTGGATTTGAGTGTGACCAACTTGAACCTTATAGTTTTTATTTCCTTTAGTCTAGTGTGTTCAAATCTCATGCATAAACTATCATTCTTTTTTAAATGATCAATTCCTAGCCTTCTCACCCTTAGAGTGAGTTTGGAAAAATGGATTAGTGGGAATGCATTGTCGATCTTCACTAAGGACCCCTTTGTCAATGGGAACTACATTCATAGTAAATACTCCAAAGAAGGCCTCATGCTTATGTAGTTCTCCCCTAGATTTTTTCTTATGGGTATAAATATGAAAAGTATGATAAAAAATTACATAGAGTCACCTAGTTTATAACATATTAAATATGGATCATAGGGTGATAATTTCATACTTTAGATCTACATATAGTTATTCCTATGATTGATATTAAAATAAGAAAGAATAGGGAAGATTTTATCACTTGAATACTTAGAGTGTTTTTGGTCAATTGCCTTATGAATTTTTAGGTCTATGTTAGGTGAGGAATGTATGAGGGTTGATGTTTTGTGTGTGTGTGTTTGTGTATATAAAAATCTCTCACTAAAACACTTAAGTAAACCTTAAAAACACATTAAAATTAAAAATCTCATGACTTTAGTGCATTGGACACTTATTTTGACACATGACATAAGCATAAATGTAGTCGTTTAGCCAAGACATGTGTCTAGGAATCTAGAAAATAGGTGCAATTGCAAAACATATATAGGATGATAATAAACTTGTTAATAACAAACACAATAGTATAACATCAGACTAAGAGATAATAAATAAGCACAAGATATAGAAGATGTGAGCCTTTCAGTAGCATGAAGGTCTTAGAATTGATGGGTACAAGAATGAGACTTATGTTCCAAATTTATAATATTGAGGTTATATATAATTTAGATTTAGTGTTTATGTTTCCCTCCATTTAATCTATTAATGAAACATATAGTTTAAATTAAAAAGAATGCATATATAGTTGTGTATAACACATATTATTTATGTATGAGCCCCACTTGAGTGATTTTATGGTGATTGACCTATAACTAAGATCATGTTACAATAAATATTATGGAATTTAAAAAAAAAGCTTGAAAGTAAAGAGAGCAAAGTTATAAGTACATCAATGTATGAATGTAACCATCTTGCCTTTTAGAAATTTGATTTGAATATATGATTTATTTATAAGATTTAAAACTGAAATTAGGACTATAGTAAAATATAGGAGTGAAAATATATATAAATATTAGAAGGGAACATGCCCCCAACCTTGGAAGTGAGTTTCCACTTAGAAATTGAGATTAGCTCAACCATGCAACCCAATCATATTATAACCTGGTGAGTGTGAGTGGTCCAAGTCAACTCAAACTATAAAATTGGTGTGGTTGGATGATTTGATCACTCCCTCATATAATATTGGTAATATTGAGTGATGTAATCACCTCAACCTTGCCAAAATCAGACCAACTACTATAGTAGATTGACTCTATAATATCCATAAAAGTCTATTCTGGTGTAGGATAAATTCCATAATATTATTTGAAACATGAAATCTAATTTTATTTTGAAATCTAAGGTTATATTTTTCATGGTATATGCACCACATATAAATCTCAACATGAAACTTAGGTATAACAATGGTATCAATATATATATATATATATATATATATATATATATATATATTCTGCAACACATGTGTATCTATATCATATGAACATGCAATTTTGGGGAATATTGAAAATTTGAAATTGTTGAAGACATGTTCCCATGACATGCCCCCATTTTAATAGAAAACTAATAAATTGTATGTGGGTAACGTGTTTCCATAACATTCACCCACTATAATCTAAAAATATAAGTAATGTATAAGTGTGTAAGTCATGTGCTTTTGGCATGCCTCAACTAAAATCTAAAATTATGAAGGTGTGAAATCTATGCCTTTATGATATGAACCCACTGAAATCCCCTCTCCCTAATTTAAGTGAGGGGAAGTAGAAACTATTAGTCACCTTAACTTGAAAGGATAAGATAACTATATAATTTATGAATGTATCATGTAACATATAAGACTAACATGTCAAGGTTGATATAAAAATGAGGTACATAACATGTGATCACATCAAACCCTAAGATGCATGATGTGAATCAAGGATATATATATATATATATATATATATATATATATATATATATATATATATATATATATATATATATATATATATATATATATATATATAGTAAAATTATAAGCTCAACAAGTAATCAAGTAGACACATAAGTTCACTAATAAATAAATAAATAAATAGAAAATGTTCCATGGAGACCTCAAACAAGGGGCATGTTCAAATGCCACATAATTGAAGGGTAATGACTTAGCCAAATGTCCATAAATCAATAAATGATATATTTAAATTTCAACATACAATACATTATGACATATTTAAATTTCATAATAGGCAAACATAAGCATAATGGCCACAATTAATGGAGCATATGGAAATGCTCAAACAAGTAGTACAATGCATGTCAAGACACTCAGTAAAGTGCACAAAGAGATAAAACGTAACATAAAATTCTAGCATCAACATGTCATACTAGTCCTTGGATATATGTGTTAACAAAAAATTTAAGTACATACCATATCTAGTACACTATGAAAGATATAAGCATGGACAAAGGCATGTGTAAATATATAATCTCAAACATGATAATTTAAAAAGATCATAGAATAATGTAACCTGGATATATGATGATCAAATAATCAGATTCCCCTAATATGTAAGTGACATGAGTAGAGGGAAGGTCCACCATCTAAAATTGCATAGATTATGTGTGTGACTATGCTTGTCTCACACTCAAAAATTATGTTTGAAGCAAATGTGTTTATAAAAATATATTATATGTTATTCACCAACATGAAACTAATAACTTACATGACAACAAGCTAATAGAACATGTAAAATCTGAAAATATGTTAGTTTTTTGAATTTTTAAATTTTTTGGAAATTTAAAACCAAATTAGTCTAATAAGTCTTCAAATTAAGGATCCAAAATGCTTCATGGTGGTCTCACATTATAAAAATATTTGTAGTGTTTTAGTACCAATTCTTCTATATTTTTTGATAAACCTCATCTATAAATTATATATATCTATTTATCCTCATATCCATCATGTGGGATCTAAATTTATTTGTGATCATGTCAGAAATTAAGGTCTTGACATTTGTCACTAATAGTTGCTTGCATATTGGTTAACCATTATTGACCAAGATGTAGAGTTGAATTTTTTTATTGTTACATTATCCATATATCAAGGTCTACTAAATTTGTACACATACAATGTGTGCTATAATGTATCCCACAAATTTTGAAAAGGTAGGATTATATAATAATTCATATATATTATGTTTGATCTACTATTGTGTGGTGATACTACAGGTTGTGTTCAAAGTGTTTATATCCACCTTGAGATGTTGGTAATGAAATTGATAAATATTTTTAGAAATGGTTAAGTCATCATGCCATGGTCATTTTAAAATATGGATCTATTGTGAATAATTGGAAGTATTTAGTTTTTTTACTTTTGGGTAGAATTTGTATGTACCATTTATTTTTGTATTTTGGAATTTAGTTTTTAAATGCCTCAAAATGATTTTTATGATGTCCAATTATTTTAAAATTGTTACAATATGGGAATGCTTCTTTAGGAAAAAGTCTACTTCTTACCTATTGGGAACTAAATATATCATTGTATGTTCAAGTAACATATAAAGTATTGTATCTAAAGTATCTTAGCTTGTTGTGATTGTTAGAATAGGTTATGGAGTCCTATGAGAGATCTCCACATTATTTAAATTATGTAACTACCTTTAGCTCTTTAAGGTTTACTTAATGTGTGAATTGAAGAGGGATTTATGAAATAACAATAATTTACATGCTCATCTGCTATTTTTTTTGCTTTTATTTTGATTTGGTTATGTATCCTCTATAGGTGAATTAGATTATATGTACCAAGATGTGGATAGTTTATTTAAAATATGGTTAAGTGGATGAAAATTAAGTTTTTGTAATGTCTCATCTATCATACCATGGGCTAGATCATCATCACTATCATAGTAATCTAAAATATGGCCATCTTGATTATCAATATTAGCCAATAAAGGAAGCTCAATATTTTATTCTCTTTTGGTCTTGGTATAATTGAATCCTTTGTATTTTTTTTGATCTTGATGGTGTAGATGATATTTTGTGATTATGTATCACCTCAATCTTGTACACTTGGAAAACTCATGACCTTGGCTTTTCCTCTTAATTATACACATGTATTGCTTATATAAGCCTCATATGTTCTCTATCTTATTCCCTTTGGCCTATATATTAGATTGAATAACTTTATATTGATGATAAAAAAATCTTATGTTGACCATTTAAAAAAATATATACTTATCTTATACCTCTAAAAGTTATGAGCCTATGCCCACTCTCCTTCTCGATGGACACTAATATTTGGGTCAGATAGTAACATTAACATCACTGTATTGGCCTGACATAAGTGTCTAATGACCCAAAGTCATCAATTTACAACTGAAAAGTATTATAATGGTCAGTCTAAGTGATTTAATGTGAGTAATCTCTTGATAGGACTGGTATAAATACAATATGAACCCTCATTCATTCCTCACATAATAATCAAACCAAAAGATGGTTAATTTATATATCCTTAAACCTAAACTCTAAATAGGATCCATATCTAAATTATTTGAATACCAAAACCTATGGTAGCTAGCTAGGGTTTTTTGATTTGATTTCCTATTTTTGAACCTTGATTGATAAATATTGAAATCATGTTTGTTGTGGACATATCTCTAAATTATTTCATTTTACAATACCTTATAGTTTATATGGTTTGATACATTTATTGATCATCAAAACTCCTAAGAAAATCCATGCACATAATGTGATAGTGATATAGTATATACAACATTTGACATCTCTCCATAATTCATCTTTTAATTCTATAGATCTATTATCTCGCCACCAAAATGCCCAATTAATTAATACACATGATAAATTTCAATACTTGAGTTCCTAATACAATTGAATATTTAGAAGGAAATCTTATATGAGATATTGCATAAGACTAAAGTTTTGATATTGAGCCTAATTATTTTACATATGTAATTAAAAATCTCAAAAACAATGCCAAACTTATTACGTTTGGTTTAACAAACTTACCATCCAATGATATTATTGATCAAGAGTTAGCTTTGTTCATATAAGCACTGATACAAAATAAAGGCATCAAAAGGTTTCTCATTGATAATTTATTGGGCCTAAATGTTTATAGTATCAATTTATTAACCACCATGGGTATTAACACTAATAAAATACAAAAATTGACTATACATATGAAAGTATTTGATAATTTATATAGCCTTCTAGTTGGTCAAATTATATTAGATGTGACATTAGGGCCCAAACCTTTTTGAACTAATTTTTAGGTAATGTCTCAATCATGCCATTATTATATATTTTTGGGTAGACCTTGGAGACATTCAATAAATTTATCCCATCTACATTTCATAGATGGGTAAAATTCATACAAGATGGGAATTTATTCACAATGACTGTCAATGACAAACCTCTCAAAAATTTCAAGATATAATATAAAATAGAAGGCATTCATATAATGATACCACCCAAAAAATACATTCTTCATGAATATATACACATTTATGAAATAAGTGAGTTAATTATAATGAATACTCCATTTATAAATATAAGTAAGGTACCATATATCGAGATGCACACATAGAAACATAAATATCAAAAACCATTACCAAAATATCCAAAATTTAGGGATTCCAAGCTTTCACTTGTTGTCCATGATAATAGTGGTACTCATATACCTACATGTAAATCAAGGGTTGTTTCAAATCAAAGATAAAACCTATTAAACACCACTATTATCATGAGTCATCTCTTGTATATAATGAGCACTATTAGGAATATTCAGAAATAGGTTTATGTACTTCAAATGCAACTAGCTTTCTATAATGCTAATTTAAGTTTTACCTTATTCAATAATCAACCTCTTGCATAATGTATAATTTAATATCATTATCTACATGGTTTTTAATTACCACATATACCTACCTTTTGACATAATATAAATCCATTTGTGCACATGTTAAATTATGGAAATTATTTTGATCAATGAGAAAATAATGCCAAACTATTGTTAAAAAGTATTCCATATGAGTTTTTTTGATGAGGCTCATAATTGGTTCTATAGCTTACCAAAGGGTTCCTTAACCACTTTTTCGCCTTTAAAGTGCAAAAGTATTATCCCTTATACAAATGAGGGAGATAAATTGCTAAATGAGCATCATGAGAGAAAAGGTGGTGTTCCTAATATTTATATGGATGATTTACAAAATTTTCTTAATATGGGGCCCATACAAGGACCTAATCCTATTCTAAATCCTCAATTATATAGAATCAAAAAATGCACACAACACTATGATTTAAAAATTATCTTATACGTATATGGTGATTATTATTGACATAACCATATTGATCCTACATAAACCAAAACCACTTTCAACATAACACATTTTCAACATCTTGGTTTTAACTTAAAATATTTGAAAAAAAAGGTCACTTGGAAAGAATCATTGGTCAACATAATAATATCAATCACTTATGGTCCTAAAGTAATTCAAACATAAGTTTGGGTTATGCCTACCACATCTGCATATGCATTTACACTTGGAATTCTTTGTCTATAACAAATATAAATAAAAATTGACAAAAATTAACAAGGCATTAATTTTCCTTATGAAGGAAAATTAATTCATATTTCCAATTAGAGAATTACATCTTTTACTACACATGCAAAATGTGAGAAGGAACATGTTATGTCCATTTTAAACCTAGCCAATCATGATGCCAAAAATGTAAAATATATAACTTGAGGTTGAAAGGTTAAAAAGGTGGGGGGGGGGGGGGGGGCGGTGCGTGGGGAGGAGAGATATATATGACCATATATTGTATGGTATGATAGGATGATCTTTCCTAATCATAAAAAATACCAAAAAAAAAACAACATTCAGAAAACCAAAAATAATTTTAGCACTTACATGTTATTTTGGATCCTTAGCATTTATGTTTTAGTTCCATGTCGAGTACTAACATATCATTTACTCTTACATACATAGGCATGCATAGATACATGATACATTTATGGGTATTGGGTCTTCCCTCTAGTTATGTCATCAGGATGTTGGGGGTATCCATAGTTTATGATCTTCATATACATAGGTTACATGATTTAATTATAATCATACAATATCATATTTTATCTTACATATGTAATTACATATGCCTATTATACATGATTTTAAATTATATATGGTACTCTATATATTAATTACTTATGTTTTCCCTTAACACACTTCTTTGATTGTTTTGCCTTGATATTGTCTTACTTTTTTGAGTATTTGAATATGCTTCATTTTATGTGGCCTCTATGCCTATGATTGCGTTCTTGGAAATTTGAATATGTCATTGCATTCTTGTGCATTTTAATTCCATTCCTTGATTTTGTGCATATTTGACTAAGTCATGTCCATTCATTTTTTTAGTATTTGAACATGCCCCTTGCTAGTGGTCTCCTTGGAACATTACCATTTGAAACACTTTTAGTGCTCTTATATGTGTGCTTAATTTATTTTTAAGCTTGTAATGTTAAGATATATGTGTTGACATGATTATTGTCATGCATCTTAGGCCTACATATGATCACATTGGTTCTATGAACTTCAATGTTACATCTACCTAAACATATTTCCTTATACATGCTACATGGTTACATCTGTAGATTTACAACTATATTACCCTTTTGAGGTGTGATAAATACTAGGTATTATATTTGCCTCACCTCAAAAGGGGGTTATATTAGTGGTGACATGTCATGGTGATATAGATTCCACATTTTTCATAGTTTATAGAATATAGTGGGGTCATGCTTTGGAATCATGTTTTACATATTCACAAAGTATATGATACTTATACATATTTGTAGATTTAGTGGGGGAAGTTCATGATGACATGGATTCCACACATTCATAGTTTCATGCTTGGGAATCATGTTCTACATATTCACAAAGTATATGATACTTATACATAATTGTAGATTTAATGGGGCCTACTTTGGAATCATAATTTCATTCAGTATGGTACTTATAATTCATAGATTCAGTAAGGGCATGTTTTAGAAGTATGTTCTCTACACCTACTCAATTTTTAACATCTCTAGTTTACATTTGGGGCATGTTTTGGAAACATGTAATCCACATTGGTAAAAATAATTTTTTTATATTTATCCATATGTAGTGGGGACATTCTTTGGAGTCATGTCCCCCATACATAGTTTTTGAATTGGCCAAAGCATAAAGTAATATGATTTGGATACACATTTATGGCATAATTATATATATGGTACAATTATTACTATTTAACCTTAATTAGCTATGGATCATACTTAGTGGTTAAGGGTAAGGATATAGAAATTATAAGGCATATGGGTGAATATCATATCTATAATAGGAAAATTAATGTGTTAAACTTAGATGTATCATATGATAAATTTATAAAATTAAGATAGGTTAGTAATGAAATGTAAAACTATTCTAGATATAAAAATAATATAAAATAAGGTACTTAGATATTTATGATTATAATATAGTGCTAGAAATGGTAGACATGGAAGTAAGCTCAAAAATAGTTCTGTAATAGTTCTTATATTCTAGATCTAGTGCCTTTAACTCTCTCAACACTTGCATCAGCCTAGGATAACTATGTCATTACTAATGTCTGGGTTCAATGCTAGTGTCCTATATGGGATAGTATATGAAACATGAAACCAACACCTAGATGATTTTAGTTTTGGATTCACCTTCACTCTAGTGTATTCAAATCTGGGTCATTGACTATCACTTCTAGTTAAATGGAAAAACCCTAGATTTGTATATTTAATGTGACCTTGGGGAAAGGGTTAGTACACATATAGTGTTGAGTTGAATTTCAATGATCCTATTATCAAAAGGTATTACTATTGTCAATTAAGAGTGTTCCATTATGATAAAGTGTGTGATTACTCATTCATTTTTGAACATGAAATATATCCAATGTGTGGGTGACTTAATAAGGGAGATAATCTCCAAAGAGGGTTGGTTCCCTTGGTTCTCTCACTAAAGATATCCTTCAAACTTACTACTTACTAATTGTGACAAGGAAAACGGTGCAAAAGATAATGAAAATGAATGAAAATAAAATGGATGGTGATGTACCAATAGTTTTTTGAACTCCAATTATTTCAATGACACTTATATTAAAGATAAAATCTTACACACATTCATTAAACCCAAGTAAGATTTCTACAGTAATGTTTCACAATAAGGACCCTACAAACTCAACTTATACAAAGAAAGACTAAACTCACATATAATACATGAACTTAATATTTAGTTATAAACTTAAAATTACATATATAACATCAAAAATATCTCATTAATGTAAAAAACTATAATATAACAAAGAAAAACAAGTATTTTGCTAAGCTATATCAATGGCAAGAACATACACTTCACTATAAAAGACCTAAAAATGGAAGAATTTAGTTCTTATTTCTCTCAAAGGGTAATAAATTTTTTTGAAGAGTTTATGAATAATACAAAAAAAATATATTTATCTTAAATTCTAGAAAAAACAAAACATATAAAAAAATAAAATATTGGAGACAAAGTAGCCCCAAAGTAGGAGACTTCAAACTTGGTCAAAAACCTCCTCCAAAAGTGATACATAGAATTTTTAGTTTATAAAATATTTTTAACTCATAGGGTGGAGTGTAAAATAAATTATATAATGTTTATGGGGATTAGGAGACTCATCATGATGTTTGGTCAAGATTAGAGCACTTGGAGAGTGCCAAGATTCTTGCACCAACCCCCTAGATTTTAGCCTTCTTATCTCCCTTGATGAATAAGTATCCTCCATGGATGTAGGTATTAAATTAAATTAAATTATTTGTTTTGAAAATTTTTATAGGATCATTCATTATTATTTAACACTTGGCATGAGTTTATTATAAGACTCTTTCAACATATTGACTTTGTCTTTCACATGAGGCGTTGGAAGAGAAAAAGTCCTATTAGGGTTTATTGGAGACCTTTTCCAAAGTTTTATTTAATTAAAAATATTATTTAACTTATTATTATCTTTAATATGATGTTCCATATCCTTAAATATCTTTTTAAGACCTTTTGATAGGCTATATGCACCTATTTATCCTTCAAACTCCTTGAATGCTCATTTTGGACATGCACTAAGGCGTAGAGGGAAAAGGAGTTTTATTTAAATTTGATTAAAATATTCATATATACACCATTTATGTATTATTAATTTTTCACTATGATTAAAATAAATAAAAAAAACTCCAACAAACTTGATTTGACACTCAAACTATGCATTTTCCATGTATTCTTTGTAGCCATGTTTTAAGCAAAGCTCCTTGTCTGGAAGAATATGGAAGTGAGGATGAGGATTTTGTTTTATAGGTATATTATATCCTCTCACATCTCCATAAAAATTTTTTATACCCAAACTCCAATTTTTGACATGCTTTCTATCCCATTCACCTTGCCAAATTAGGCCTAATTAGCCCTTCTATGCCTACAAGTGAAATTTTGTTGTTGGGAGATCACCTATGTGTGAAACATAAAAAAAGTGTTTTATTAAATTTTATCATTACCTCACCATGATCCATATCAAATTTTGTTGTCTGAAACAATCTAGAAGTACTAGAACCATGAAATGGCCTTTAGAAGGCTTGCCTTTTTGAGGCATTTTCTGATTGGCCCAAAAGCGTTAAACTATTTGGGCACCTTTGGATGATTTATTCTGATTTTTTGAGATTTATAAGGTATAAAAAATCTTAAAATTTCTTCTCAAATTTTTGGCATCATTATACATGCTCAAGAACCCTCATTTTAGTTCAAAAACCTCAAAAAGTACTATTTTTGTATAAATCTATAAAAGAAAAATTACAAAAAAAAAATGTGAATAGACATATTATAGTAAAATAAAAAATATTTTATGTTTCATTAATAAAATATTACATTTTGTGGGTTTTCCAACTCAATCTCTACAAATTGTTCCAAACTGGGGTTTTGGGAGGGGTTTTGATAGTTTTCACCCTTAAGGATGATTCATAAAAATTTGACATCCAACCTGAGAAAAAATTCCAAAATTTTGAAGTATTATACCCACTATAACATCACCTGACTCATTTATGTCCGATGCTAAACATTATTGATGAGGAAAGCGTTCAAACTTGGCCTGTCAAGTGGATTCCTTCATTCTGTGCACCATGTCTTGAGCTTGGGTCAAAAAGTAGCTTCTTCATGAATTATTCTAATAAAAAAAAGATTAAAAACATAAAATATAAATCCATGAAAATATTTAAATGCTTTTTAATTTTCATTATATCGTGAAAGTGAAAATGACCCCCTATTGGGCAAAAGGTCTAGTCTAGGCTAGTGGGGTTTAATTATAAATGGTTACCCACCAACACTTATGATCATTTTATAATCATTAATGGGATTAATTAATGTTTTTTACAAGTCAATAAAACTTATTTAATCATCCCAAATCATCACAAAGTGTTTCCAAGACACCCAACACTCATTTTGGTCACATTTTCACCATTGTTTGCCTTCATACATTCTTGAAAGTGGTCTACTTATGAAACAAAAAATAAGATATATTCACAATTTTATCATGATAAAAAAATATTTGTGTGTTATTTTTGTCCTGATTACCATTTTTACATAATTTTAGGTCTAAATTATGCTTCTAGCTCTTCCAAACCTTAAAAACCCCAAGGTAGACTTTTAACGGTGACTGTGTGCAAAATTGGCAAACTTGGTTGCAATTTGTCCTTTGAAAACCCATTATTTTTTTGTTTAATTATTTTTTGATAATTTTAATATGAATATTATCATTTTTTAATATAAACAAGGAATAATAATTAAGTATTACTTCATCAAAACCTTAAACACTCCCCTTTCTCTTGGCATACTCATGAAAACATAGTCAATTTATGACCATAATACTTCATAAAAAACACCCAACCTATAGATATATACTTAATTGGGCATTAAAAATTGTTTTTAAAACATATTTTATGTTCCTTGGTTACTTCATAATCACTGGAACATTGGATTCATACCCATGCTAGGCTAATGCCAATCATCACTCACCATACACTAGTAGATTATCATGTCACAGTCAAATGTATTTGACCATTTGGTATAAAAAGAGGATATTAGGCTATATTTGAGTATTTTAAAACTTAATTAAATTATTAAGTTTATTTTTAAATATTTATTCTCCAAAAATCCATCCATATACTGCCTAGATCCTAATCCTAGTTTTCAATAGTTAAATCCTTAATTTTATTTGAAACCTATAAGTATAAATTTTAAGATAAAAAAGATCCGATATGATTTTATAGAGGTCAAAACCCTATTATTATAATCCTATTGATACCTATTTCATGATTTCATACCACACATAGGCCCAAATTTATCCATACCATGTATCTTTGGAATCATACTACAGTGGTTTTAAAGGGTAGTACTATTATAGGTGTACCTTTTTCCTTATGGTTATAGGTGTATTTTCATGAAATTATATGTAATATAGGTTATGATACCTATTGGATTATATTTTATATATCATAATTACCCTCATTATTTCATCACACCAATTACACTTAAACACATTCTTTCATTCTAAAAACACTTAACTGTGCTTCTTTGAAAACCCTTGTATGGAACAGGGTTGTAGGTGTCCATTTAGTTGGAGTCATGAACATACAAGCCGATCTTGACTTGATTCATCATACAAAATTATGTGCTAACTTACACATTTATATATATATATATATATATATATATATATATATATATATATATATATATATATATATATATATATATATATATATATATATATATATATATATATATATATATATATATATATATATATATATATATATATATATATCCAACACACCCCATTAAACCTTCAAATTCCAAAATCTCTACTTGGTTGTATCTCTCACTTTATGATAGTTGTAAGTTATCACTTTAGGGCTCATTAGTCTTATCAAGACTCCTTATGTTTGTGTATTCTCTTTTCCATTTATGAAATAAAATCACCCAACACTCCTTAATCCTTTTTGAAAACAAACTCAGTCCTTGTTTCATGTTCTAACCATATTCTATTCATAAGGTAACCTCTTCATAGTACTAATGTGGTTATAGGTTACTTTATTTTTACGCTTCTCAAGCTTACTCAAAAACTTGGTTGTAAATCACTTGAAAGAATTTATTAGGGTCTCTACTAAAAATTATCATACTAGTCATGTATTAAACGGTTCCATTAGCACTACTTGACCTTGATAGGTCTCCATTTGACACTTTTACCTACTTGGATATAGTTTCTCATGTTAGTATTGTGGCTATAGGTTACTTTTCTTGAATCTTCTTGAAAACCTCAAGACCCTAGTTTAATCTCAAAACTTGAGTTTAAAATTGAACAACTAGGATCACCAGTCATATCTATTAGTCTCCCACCTTGAAAAGGTCAACCTAGGATAAATATCATGACCTCACGAGACTATTAGTGTAGGTATTAAATAGATTGTTATAGGTGAGTTTTGAGGACAAAGCACCTATAGGTGATGATGAAGTTCAACACCTTGCTCTCCAAACTCCTTTGATACTCTTTGTGCTCATTGGTATGCCCCTTTTAACTCATCAAGGACATTATTATGAATATATTTCTACCTATTTAAATTTTAGGTGTAGAGGTCACTTACAAAGTCAAATCCTATAGAATATACAAAAATCTAATGGTGGACAAATGTGTAACTTGAGGGATTTCAAACACTACTTCACACTAGTCATCTACCCTCTAACTTTTTAAAATCTCTTCTCCTTCATGAATGATGCAAGATATAGAAATTTATACTCCTAAAATAATCTTTCTACCCCATCATACATTAGTAAAAAAAGTGCTTAGGGCTTTTATTTTAGTGTTTTAGGGAAACAAGTCCTTGAACACAGTCATTTTGCTTTGAAGGTAATCCTCAACCTTGTTTGCCAATACAGGTCTCAGCATGGAATAGTAGGATGATCCTACAACTTATGACCCTTAAGAGGGTTTCTATCATGTTCATATACATATATTCCCAATTTTTAAGTCTCTTTCAATGTCACCTATAGGTGAATATTTCTCACACAAGGCAGTGAGGTATGATATACTATTGTGAATGGTTTATTATCATTGGAAGAGTGCCAAAAACCTCTCAAAGGTATTCTTATTTATTCTTCCCCCATTTAAAATTTTCAAAACAAGATCTCATGTCTTCAACTATGTGATTTGTTCCTTATCATACACCTCTATACACACATTAATATTGTGGACAAGGTAGATAAAGTCAAATATGAGAAATTACATGTAATATAGGTCCATTTACCTGAGAAGTTTATAATTACATCATGTTTTTAAAATATTTTTCATAATTTTAAACCAAAGGAAAGATCTTCAAAGCACTGAAACCTTTCCAAGGTGTCCCATCTCTGCATCAAATTTCTTCCTATGAACAAACAACAGTTATTTCTTATAACATCAAGGCATTTGATAGTAATGCATAGGAGTGTAGAATCTCAAGAATGGAATTAGATCACTAAAACCAAAGTTATTAGGGTATATTATAGATACTAAATTTCATGTGAATCTCCTCCAAACATACATACCTTGTAGTCAATGCTCTACATCTTTGAGACAACCTATGAACATGCTTGTCAAGCTATATATGGTCAACCTCTCTCTTTCATCAAGTAATTATACCATCATGTTGAGGTCATAATATCAATGGAATATTTTCTTATAATTTAACTCATGAATCATTGAAATCAAGCTTAATAACTATATTTTTACCTTATTTAAGAAATCAAATTAGCTCAAACTCTCTCAAGCGAGACAAACTCAAAATGGAGAATTGTAAACTCTTAATTTCATGAACCAAGCATATAATGAATTATATCATCCATTGATAACCTATTAATATTGAAATATCTGATTAAAAACTCACAATTTGCTTTAAAATTGACCCAAAAGACCAATTAGAAGGATAGAGAAGGAAACATGGTTTTATGATATAAATACCTTCTTAGAAAGAGTTATCAAATGAGACTAGGAATTAAAAGAGCTTCATGACCCATAAAATAATTACCCAAAACCATTTATCTTCATTTTTTATTAACCTTGAGAAAAAGGTCCAAGAATAAACCCCTCTTGGATGCATAAGCTATAGTGACCTACTATCATTCTTAAAAATTGTTCATACATATGGGGGAACCAATCCATGAAAAATGACACTAACTTAATGTTTACTTATACCCTTAATAATGGCCAAATTTTTATATCCTAACTCTCTATCCTCTTCTCATACCGAGCATTTGAAAACTTCCTTTTTAGGTATGCAAGGAAGGTCAGTATTGGAAAAAAGTTGGTTTTGCATTTTTTAAAATAGAAACATTCTTAAAAACCATTTATATGATCCTATAAGGACCCAGTGAATCCTATATGATTCTTTTCCCATAAAATACATCTAAAAACCAAAATGGATGCTTAAAAAAGGTCTATTTTTGCACTAAAAAGGCTATTTTCACCAAGGATGTTTGAATGAAATGATGTAAAAAATTTTATTTATTATTTAACATGTCTAAATATGTGAATAAATATATAACTAATATTCTTCCTGATGAGATACCATGAAAACCTTATTTGAATAACACAAAATGGTCAGATTTTGCATAGAAATGAGTCATGGAATTAGTCAAGAATGTGATCAACTTGATTATCCATATTTTAGGAATGTAGTTAACTTGAAACATGTTATGAAAATCATCAATACCCTCTATACTTTTCTCACCACTATAAAATGGCTTGGAAAGGCCAAAAAATGACTAGACAAGTATACAACAATTGAAGTACAAGACCTTAATTCACCTAAATAACCTTAAGATTTGTTAATCATGACTTATAATGATCATTTTTTGGATTTTTCAAGACCAAATTATTGATTCACAAGACAAACTATCATGACAATCAAAGTTTCAAATGGTAGGGGTGATAATTTGACATGTGAAGTCAAAATTGTCAACAATTACCTACATAGCCAATAATCTAGAAGAGGGCCTAAGACTCATGTAATTATCCCCTACATGTTGGATTATGTGTGAATCATGCAATGTGTAAAGCAAGTACAATAGTGACCTAACTTGTATCTTGGAAAATATGACATTATAATTACTCTTTTAATATTTCAAATGTGTATCTAGGTTTTTATTTTTACTAATATCAAAATAGGGAAGAATATGAAAGCTTTTGGTAACTTTAGTAATTCTTGAGTTCTGTTTTGGTTTGATTAATGAGTGAGGAATGAATTAGGGTTGATATTTTATTTATACCAATGCTATCAAGAAATAAATATCATAAATCACTTAGACCGACAATTGTAATACATTTCATTTGTAAATTGGATGACTTGTAGGGCAATAGACACTTGTATCAGGATAAAATAGTAACATTGATGCTAATTTCTAACCCAAACATTAATGTCTAAGGTGAAGTATAAGAGGCATAGACTGAGAACTTAAAAAGGTATAATACAAGTACATTTTAAGTCTTCTATGTAGGATGGGATGTCTATGTCATTAATATAAGGCTGGTCTTATTAAAAGATAGGCCAAGGGCCACAAGATAAAGTAGATGTGAGGTTGAAGGAAGGAAGACATGTTTAAAACTATAAGTGACAACAATGGTCATGAATTTTCCAAGTATACAATATTAAGGCAATACAAAATAAAAAAATATCATCTTCATCCCCCACTTTTAATTTAGTAATGAAATTGAGAGTCTAAATAAAATGAATAAGTACCTTGGTGTGTATGCACACTTTATCTTTACTTGGGTTAAATTTGAGTGATTTGATAGAAATAGGGTTGAGTGTTTTACTGGTGACTAACTTGAAACCAAGATCATGTTAAACTATATAATAATTACATATAATATGGGTCAAAAATACATGAAATAGATTAAAATTGAAAGAATAAGGTTTAAGAGTACTCCTGTGTATCAATGTAATTGTCTTGCCTATTGTCAAGTTATTTTTGTAAAAGATGTAACATTATAAGGTTTTGAAATTGAGATTATAATAAAAATAGATAATTTTTTTAAACTTAATATATCTAAGGACATATATATAGAGAGAGGTTGGAAGATACATGCCCCCGAATTTGGATAAAAGGTGACTTACCACATGATAATTGAGATTATCTCAACCATATAACCCAATGATACATGTAACTTGGTGAGTTTGGATGATAAATTCCAAAATTAAAACTTATAAATAATGAGTGATTTATTCACCCCAACCATACCAAAAGGTGAACTAGATACTACAGTAGATTGAGTCACTAAAGTCTGAAAAAGTTCATTGGGTATTAGTATATGCAATAATTTTTAAATTTTAATTTGATTTGGATTTTAAAATACTAGGCACATGTTGTATAACATATTCACCTTATATTTGTCTCATGCCAAAACTATTTTTAATGATGGTACCATGTATATAATTTTTCCGCAAATGTGTATTAGAATCATATAACTTTGTGCTTTGGTCAATTCATAAAAGTGTGTAAGTGTTAAGGACATGCTTATAAATTATTCCCCCACTATATATGGATAAATTTGAAACTGATATATGTACATATATGGATGACATGTTTCCAAAACATGTCCCCACTATAAACTAGACATGATGAATACTGAGTAGGTGTGGAGAACATGCTTCCAAAGCATGCTCCCACAAAATATATTAATTATAAGTACAATAATGAATTAATATGGAGGGTATGATTACAAAACATGCCCACACTATAATATGAAAACTATGAGTATGTGAAAGCCATGTCACCATGACATTCTCACACTACATCTATAAACTGGTGTAATTATCATATCCTGTATTAGTGTGTGGAGAACTTGCTTCTAAAGCATGCCCCCACTATAGTCTAGAAATTATGAAAATTGCTTCAATCCATGTCACCATGACATGCCCCCAATAATATGAATCCACATTTTAGGTAAAGGAAACATAGTACATGGTATCTAGCTCACCTCAAAAGGGTAAGACAATTATAAATCTATGAATGTAAACATGTATCATAGAAGGAAATATGTTTAGACAGATGTAACATTTAATAGTATAGAACCAATGTAATCCCATGTAGGCCTAATATACATGATAAATATCATGGAATTATATATATATATATATATATATATATATATATATATATATATATATATATATATTACTAATACAAGATCAAAAAGTAAATAAGCACACACACAATATCATTCAAAACAAATTTAATAGGTAATGGTATGAAGAGACTATAAATAAAGTGCGTGTTCAAATGATGTGAGATCGAATGGACATCATTTAGTCAAATGCCAATTTTTTTTTGGAATGACATATTCAAATGTTTATATACCAATAAATTAAATATTCAAATGTCTAATAAGGAAATCATAGGTGTAGGGGGAACATATAATAAACCATATTCAAATGCTCAAAAAATTAGGACAATAACAAGGCAAAACACTCAAGGAAGTGTGTAAAAGAAAAACATAAGAAACTAGAATAAATATGTTATAGTGGTCCATAGATCAAATTTTGTATCAAACAACATTTATAAAATTGCATATCAAGTACCTTGTGTAATGTATAAGCATAGATAATAGGCATGTTTTAGTATATAAAGCTCAAACATGATAGTGTAGAGTGATCATCAAATCATATAACCTGTATATATCAAGATCATAAAAGATGGATGCCCACATCATGATGACATAAGTAGATGGAAGGTCCACCACCCATAGTCATATCATGTATCTATATATGTATATGTGTAATTATTAGTAAAATGATACTCTAGTCCTCAACATGGAACTAACACATAGATTACAAGGAGTTGATATAACATGTAAGTGCCAAAAGTGTTTTTGTTTTTTTTAATATATTTTTTAAATTTTTGGTATTTTTGATGATGAGGAAAGATCATCCTATGATATCATCCAAAAGATAATCATAGGTATCTACCCACTTGTAACCTAGTTCAAGAAACCCTTGGTACTACCAAGGATCATGTATTGGTGAAATATTTATCACTATAGTATTCATGATGCTTCTCATATGTATAACAATACTCTAGGTTGATCAAGTACCAATAGAAGGAATATAGGTTCTTGGAACCCATCTCTATGTAGTTTATGGTATTTTTAGAATATAAATAGTAGAAACATTTTTTTTTTCTTTGGACATATGAATGTGGTGTGTAGAAGATGAGGATTCTATGGAACCCACTATCTTTATCTAATGTAAACGTCTCTCAAGTAATAGCTTCCTAGTAAATGGGATTGATTATTGCTTTGTTCATTTTGAGTTTCTTGTATGGGACTTGGACCTCCAATTGGTTGCATGTTAAACAACATTTTCACATTTGTCATATGTAGTTTAGGAACACCACATTTGTTTTCATAATATACTTTATGCAATTTCTGTCCTTCTTTTATTTGAGGGATAAAAATTTGGTACTCAGAAGGATAAATAATAATATTTGTTGGATGAGTAAGTATGAATTCAACATATTTGTGTATATCCAAATGTAAATGAATGAAGGACTCATATTTTTTTATAGAATGTTCTTTGATATAAGGGATAAATAAGGCCTCTATTGAATATAAATTGTAGTTCCACATCTGAGGGTCTAAATGTTAACTCATATGATGTACTTTTGAATCAAATAATATAATCTTGAAGGGAATTATCATCATGTTTTTTGAAATTATTCAAATGTTATAATGTAAGTTTTGGTACCTTTTTAATATTAAAATCCATAAATGAAACGTCTTAAAAGTTTTAAATTTTTCTAAGGAACGTTTTGGTAAGCTATAGAACCAATTGTGAACCTCATCAAAAATTTGTATATGGAATACTTTTAATAATAACTTGTCATCATTTTCCCAATGACCAAGATAATGTACACAATTTATCATGTGCTTAAGTGAATATTTAAGGTTCCCAAAGATGGGTAATTGTTATAATTAAAGACCATTTGGATAAGGATATTCAAGTATACATTATGCAAGAGGTTGATTATTGAATGTGGTAACATGTGCATTTGCATTATGGAAACCCACTTACATTTGAACTATAGAAACCTATTTTTGAAGGTCCCTAATAGTGATAGTCATAGATATAAGATAATTTATGGGTGTGGTGGTGTTTAATAGAAGTGTTATCATTGGTTATAAACCACCAAATATTTTGAACCTAGGCATATGATTATCATCATCCTCATTTACAATAAGTGCAAGTTTGTAATCCTTCAATTTTTGATACTTTGGTAATGATAATGGATCTTTGAATTTTGGTAACCTTGGTGTATAATTTTAAGAGTTTATAATGGATTTGAAACTTTACTAATACACCTTTTATAAAGATATAACAAGTGAAGCTTGAGGATGTATTGGTGAAGGCACCTCTTTTGGTGAGGTAGGAATATTGTTTAGTTGAGACACCTTTCTTAACATCAATACATGTTTCTTATTTGGAATACTAATATTATTTTTTATTTGTAGATTTGTTTTGTATCCTTTTTCTTGATGGACTAATATGAATTGGTAAATATTTCATAATTTATTGGTTAACATTTCAAAAAAAATCAATATAAAATTAAGGCCAAGAAGAAATATCATCCTTAATAAGGGTAATATTATTTGTAAATATATGAATATGAGGGATTTTAATCAATTAACTTGAAGGAACATCCCCTTTACTAATGATTTACAAATCCTCCATGATTAAATTATAGGGTTTATGGAAATTGTCATGATAAAATGAAAGTACTTTATCTCGATGGAGAATCAATTTTGGTATAGAAGGCACAGGAATATGATTTAGATCCTCCTTGGGATGGATCACATCATGTATTGAAAGGATGTAAGAATGAACCTGATTAGAGGGGTAATATCTACCATCATTCAAATATTATGTATTATTTTCCTTAGCACTTATAGGAATTCAAGAGTAATGGATTTTGATCCCTGTTTTGGAGAGATTGTTAAAGGGTTTCATATTCATATTAAAAATAAATAAATGTCATCCATGATAAAAGAGAGAAAGAATAGAAATATTAGGTTGAAGCAGGAGATAAACATATATAAGAGAATGCCTATACAAAAATGATGTTCAAATATTGGGTTCACCAAATATTTAATCATAATTTGGATATGGATCCTATTTTAGTGGTTAGGGTTAAGGATATATAAATGATAAGGCACAAGGTTAAATATCAGATCTATAATATGCTAATTAATGTGTTAAACTCAAATGTAACATATTTTAAATTTATAAAACTAATATATAATATTAATAAAAAGTACAAATATGCTATATATAAAAGTGATATAAAATAAATTACTTAGCCATTTATCATGATAATATAGTGTTAGATTTTAAAAATTTATGAAGAAGGGAAGAAGACAATTTTGGAATAGTTGTTAAATTTTGGATCTAGAGCCTTTGGATCACTAGACACTTACATTAGCCTCAAATAGTTGCATCAATGTTTGTGTCTGAGTTTAATGCTAATGTCATATACAAAATAATAATTAAAATAGTATATGACTACCTAGATGCTTCTAGGTTTGGATTCACCTTTACTCTAGTGCATTCAGATATGGGTCATGAACTATCACTCCTGGTTAAATGGAAAAAACTTATCTTTGTATTTTCAAGGTAACCTTTGGGAAAAATAGACACATGGTGTCAAGATGATACATAATGGCCCTATTTCCAAATGATGTTGCTTAAATAACCACTAATCCAAAATAGGGATATGTACTTATGTAGTTTTCCCTTTTGTGTTAGATTGTGTGTGAATCATGTAATGTGTAAAGTAAGTACAATAATGACCTAGCTTGTAACTTGAAAAATATGACCTTATGATTATTAATTTAGTACTTTAGACTTGTATTTAGGTTTTTCCTTTGAATTATATTAGAATATGGTAAAATAATAAATATTTTGGTAACATGAGTGCTTTTTGAGTGTTCTTTTGACCTGATTTCTAGGTGGGGATTGAGTGAGGGTTGGTATTGTATTTCTACCAATCTTATTAAGATATAACTCAAATTAAATCACTTAAGCTAATAATTTAATAAATTTAATTTTAAAATTGGATGAACTTTAGGTCACTTGACACTTGCATCAGGTCAAGATAGTAATGTTTACACTACTATCTAACCCAGATGATAGTCTCCAGGGAGAAGGAGAGCAAACATAGGCTCAAAATTTATAGAGGTATAATATAAGTACATTTTAAGCATTATGGGAAAGATGGGATTTATTTATCATAAATATAATATTGGTTAGAATAAGAGATAAGACAAGAGTCATAAGATAAAGCAAATATGAGGCTTACATCAACAAGGCATGTGTAGAAATAAGAGGAATAACTAGGGTCATGAGTTTATCAAGTGTACAAGACTGAGATGCTACATAATAAAATATTATAATTTTAATTTACACATATTATCAACATGATAAAAATCTAAGGTGAATATGCTATGAAACATGTTCTTAATATTACAAAATATAAATGAAATTCATATTCCAAAACTATTACATGTACTGATACGTAGTAGACTTTTTTGAATTTTAGTGAGCCAATCTAATATAGTAAATGATTCACCTTTTGGTATGGTTGGGGTGATTAAATCACTCAATATTGACAAGATTTTAGTTAGGAATTGATCATTTGAACTCATTAGGTTACAAACATCATTGGGTTTCATGATTGAGTTAATCTCAACTACCAGGTGGATATCACTTTTACTCCAAAGTTAGGTTCTGTGCCTTCTAATATATCTTTATCTATATCTATATAATTAGATATATGAAATTTAAAATAATTATCTATATTTATTCTAATCCTAGTTTCATAACCTTATAAACATATATCTTTTGAAAAAATAACTTGCAACTAGGCATGGTGGTTACATCGACACATAGGTGTACACCTAAACCTTGCTCTTTCAATTTCAATTTATTTCAAGTAATTTTTATCTAGATTACATGCATTTATTATACACTATAGCATACTCTTGGTTGCAAGTTAGTCACTGGTAAAGCTCTCAAACCCAACCCTAATAAAGTACTCAAATTCAACTCAATCAAAGAGAAGCTATGTATACACACCCAATTACTTACTACTTTCCTTTATAAAAAAAATTTATGTACTAGATAAAAGTGAGGGGAAATGAAGATGATATTTTATGATTATGTATCACCTTAGTCATGAACACTTGTAAAACTAATGACCTTAGTTGTTACTCTTAGTTATACAAATATCTTACTTTTATAAGCTTCAAATCTACTCTATCATGTGCCATGTGGCATGCCTCTTAGTTTGACTAACATTATATTGATGAAACATACATACTTTCTAACCAAAAATTCTTAAAATGTACATATATTATACCTTTGCATGTTTTGAACCTATTCATACTCTCCTTCTCCTTGGACACTAACTTCTAGGTTAGACAATGGCATCAATGTTACTATCTTGGCCTAACATAAGTTTACATAACCCTAAAGTAATCAAATTTACAAAAAAAATGCATTATAACAACCTTTGTGATTTAATGTGAGATAGCTCTTGATAGGATTGCTATAAATATAATATCAACCCTCATTCATTCCCCATATAGTAATCAAACTAAAAGAGTACTCAGGAAGCACTCAAGTTACCAAAAGCCTTACTATCCTTACCTATTCTAATATCAATCAAAGGAGCATTGAAGTAATAAATGAGTAGTCATAAGTCATATTTTCCATGTCACATGTTAGTTCACTTTTGTACTTACTTTACACACATCTCATGATTCACATAAAAGATAACACATAGGGGAGAAATACATGAGTATGAGGCCATATTCTATAATATTGGCTATATCTTAGGGTCATTGCACATAATATTGACACTATGTAACCACTAACCCATTTTCCCCTAACATCAAATTAAAGATGCAAAGTAAGTGTTTTTCCATTTCATGAAGAGTAACAGTTGATGGCCTAGATTTGAATGTGCTAGAGTGAATATGAAGCCCAAACCAAAAGAATTTAGGTGTTCAAATCTTATTTCATCACATATTACATATAGGATAGTATTTTTAAGATTATAAACTATCATTGATGCAACTATCATAGGTTGATGCAACTATCCAGAGGGATAGAGGTACCCGATCTATAATTTAATAATTGATACAAAATCGAATTCCTACCTACTTACTGCATGTATTATATCTAACATTATATTAGCATCAAAATAAATAAGTAATTTGTTTTATGTCATTTTTATATCTAGCATAGTTATACTTTACATTAATATCCTATCTTATCTTTATAAATTCAACATATGGTACATCTAAGTATAACACATTAATTACACTGATGTAGATATGATATTCACCCTTGTTCCCTATCATTTATATATTTTTAACCCTAACCACTAAATAAGATCCATGTTTTAATTAGGGTTAAAAATGGGTATCTATGTGTATCTTAGTGTGTGGTTATTTATTTTCATAGGGGGATAAAGGATCCATTATAGTTAACTCACCTTTTTAAAAATTGTGTATATTTTCAAGTAGAATACACTATTTAGGTGGCACCATTGTAAGAATGCATTCTATATCATAATGTATAATTTTAATTTTTAAAAAAATGTTCATCATTATAAGGTATTGAAAACAAGGTCCCATTATATATGAATTTTATACATCAATATACTGTAGATGTGACAACCTCCATTGTATGTTTCTAATGTCTACACAAAATCAAATTATAAAGTAAAGACAAAGACATTACCTAAAATTTAGTTGAAACCATATTTTATCCCACTATAAAATTGATTCAATAAAAAATAGGCTATCACCTAAGGACAACCTCTAATTTTATGAAGCTTGGATATTCCTTCAGACCAAAACATAAACTTAGACACAAATTTTAGACAATAACAATGATTAAAATATTTTTATTCTTGTTTATTCAATAATTAAAATGGTTGGATCATATGCATTACATAAAAATACCATACATGATTATTTTCCAAGACAAAAATTTGAAAATTGAATGCACTCTATTCTTCTCTACTCTACTCTACTTTACCCCTATTCCACATAGTTTACCCCCTTTCATAAATTGACTTCTAAAAATAAATTAGATTATTCATCTGACATCAAAAAATTCATGGGTGACTATTTAAATTACCTAAAATTCTAAAAATGTATATGATTCAAGTAGCCTTCAATTTTCAAGATCAACACCTAACAATCAGTAACTATCAAGTGATGCTTGAGGCTAATCAATTGTTATGAAAACCACCATAACATAAATATAGTTAATATAAATGATATTAAACTTCAAAAAAAAATTATGACTAAATTTTAAATCAACTATATAAATTTAAAAATCTAACTCATACCACAAGTTATTGTAGGTTGCTACATGTGAAGAACAACATGCGAATTGTTGCACAGTACACAAAATATATCTCTAGGTTGAATAATATGTCATAATAATTAAATCAATTAATAAAAATAATCTTAAAAATTAAAAATTTAAATATAGCTACATTTTATATCAAACAATTAAACTCAGTAACCTAATTCTCACTACAACTCTTTTGAAAGGTACTAAACTGCTAGGATAGATATATGCATGTTTCTAGTTGAATGACAGTCACAAAATATGCCATAGATTTTACTACACTTATCCAACTGAGTTGGAATATATATAAAAAAAATTAGGATATATTTTATATCACTTATCTAAATTTGGTGATCTATCTCTTATAAAAGATATTTTACAAGGTCATGAAACTTCTATCAAGTGATAAAGAGAGCCTAAATAAAAAAACAAAAATTTTATGTGGTAAATCCAAATGATATGAAATGTGGAATAGAAATTTTATATGTCATATTATGTAAACCCATAAATTTTCATAATCTAATTACTTCCTTGGCATTACCGTAAGTAAGTATAATTCCTATTAATGTAATATTTGGTACACATCTATGATGAATCCAAATGCCCTAAATATTTATCAAGAGGTTGGAAGTGTCAATTTATATGATCCATCAAAGATTCAAAATCTAATTCCTTCCACAAAATTACATACAATAAGGGAAAATATCACTGGTTTAATAGTTGGTACACCTCCACAATGACTCCAAATGATCTAATCCTTAGTACAAATGTTGTAAGTGCCATATGTTATGACCTTAAAAAAATTTAACATTTGATTCTTATCATATTTGAAGTAATAATACCAACAAATACCCATGTCTTGATAGTCCATGTAAACTAATAGAAATAAGAAAATATTTTTGAACATTGTCTATGAAAAGAAACACTTTTACAATATCCTTATTAGTAGTTAATAATCTTAATAAAATAAGGCCACTAACACAAACTAGACTAAAAACCTAATCTAACATATTTTTGGTTGATGCAAGAGTACCCTTCACCTTAAATGCTTATACATTAGACACCTAAGGTAATGAACATGTCCATGAGTTCTTAGTAATGAACTTGATATTATCTTAATTATAGTTTTACCATGTTTTTAAACATTAAATGTGTTCATCCAAGTTGCATGTTTAGTTTTTATATCCTTCCAATTAGCCAAGTACTCATAGTAATCATTTCCCTTTATCTTCTTACCAATCCAAATGTCTAAAATGGCTTCCATTACCTATTTATCTATTTATGGAAATTACTCTCTAATCTATGTTATCACTCATTTATCCCTCAAAGTATGAGTAAAAATATGATAAATTTATTATAGGTGATATGCCTACTCCATCCAAAAATTCCAATTTCATAAGCATTAGTTAATAGCTTCTTTAAAATATTGTAAGGTCTAGTCTTATTCCACTTAAGTTTTTTGCACTCACCTTTCAAAAACCTATCCTTTCATAAATGAGATAAAACCAAGTATAAAAACTCAAAATTTGATTATCTAATTTGCATATCAACATATTATATTTTGTATCACTCTCTTCAACTCTCTTATTTACTTCCTTATGCACAATGCACATAACTTAAACATAGTCTTCACCTTCTACACTTATTATATTCATCTCAATAGTAATCATAAAATCACATACACCTATTGTGATTATAACATACATATTTTAAAAGGATTAAAATTTTTACTTCAGTGAGTGAGTCATTTAATGAAAACTTAGCTTGCACCAACATCAAATTTGAGCTGGTCACCAACTAAGCTTCTTAAAAAATTATCTAGAAACCAATTTACAACGTCTATTTTATGACAATTTTTAGGGTGATAGGATGAAATGAAGTCTAACCTTGTTCCCCAATTCTTCCATATTATCATCAAAAAGTACAAAACAAACTTTTTATCTCTATCTAATACAATACTCCATGAAAACCTATGCAATCTCACAACTTCTTGAAAAAATAAAGTTGTAATATGTGTGACAACACTAGACTTATTACATGCTATAATGTGATCCATATTATAAAATAGATCAAAAATAACAAATATGTAATCATTAACTCATTTTTTTTAGAAATCCAAGAATAAAATCCATGTTCAATGCATCACATGGTTTACCAACAATAGGAAATTGCTGATACAAACCAACACTCATACTTTTGTCCTTAGCATGTTGGCAAAATCTAGATTTTTTTGAAAATTTATTAACATTTATATGCATACAAGGCCAATAATTATTGTCACTCATCTACATGAAATTATTATCATACCAAAAGTAACCAACTAGGCCTCCACTATATTTCTCTTTTAATAAGTTCTCTCTCATGGAACCTTGAGGTATACATAACTTCCTTCCCTTAAACAACAATACATATTGAATCATATACTTTAACCATGGAATTATGTTTGTGTTTTTTAGATTTTTAAATGTTTCCCATACATCTTATAAATCTAATTCTTCTTCATATATTTTTTCATTGATTTGAATACATTGACTTCCACCTTTAGCTCAATCACTACAAGATCTCACCTACTCAAGGAATCCTCTACCTTATTAGACTTTCCATTTTTAATTTTAGAAAAAAAAATAATAACTTTGAATAGATTCTATCCATTTCATCTATCATTTATTATATTACCTTGGTTTTTCATGAACTACAAAGCATGGTTGTCCAAGTATAAAATGAACTCCTTTGGCAATAGTTAATGCTATCACTTTTTGATAGCATATACCATTACATAGAATTATTAATCTTAGACAAAATACTTCATCTTAATTTAAAACAATACCTCATTGAAATAGGAAAGGTGTATGACCCTCACTCAGAAATTCTCCTATAATTTTTCCACTTGCATCACAATCAACCTGAAACACTTTTCCAAAATCTAGTAAGGCTAACACTAGTTGTTATGTCACCTTACTATTCAAAAATAGATGGTTATTATTTGATTAATAGCCCACTAAAACATAATATTAAATCCCTTAAAAATATTCACAATGGATGCATGTATGCCATTAATGTTTCTAGTAAATTTTTTATATAAACTTTCCAACCCATGGAAACTTCTCTTTCCAAACATACTCTTCAGGGAAGACCCATCCAAAATTTCCTTCATGTTATCAGGGTCCATATTAAACTCATCATTTGATATTAAAAATCCAAAATATATCAACTCCTCTTACATGAAGCTACACTTATTAAATTATACTAGAATTTTATCTTCCTTCAACTTATCTAAGACCAAATTCAAATGCTTTAAATGGTCCTCCTTAGAATGAATGAAAATCAAAATATCATTCAAACATACTATCACAAACTTACCTATGAAAAGATTTAGAATTTTGTTTATAATTCTCACTAATGTACTCAATGAATTTGATAAATTAAATGACATGAAAAAACACTCATTTAACCCCTCATTCAAAATTAATGTAATCTTCAACTCATTACCTTCTCTTATGTAAATTTGATGATATCTCCTTTTCAACTCTATCTTAGTGAAGTTACTTGATCCACTCTAATAGTGTATTAAATCATCCATTCTTGGTAATGGAAACTTGTACATAATGATCATCTTGTTTATTTCACATGAATATATGCACGTTATCTACTCCCCACCTTTATTTAGTGCCATCACAATTGCGACTACACATGGGCTTAGATTCTCTAGAATTAACCCCTTCTTCAATATCTCATGCACTTGCTTCTTTATTTCATAATTATTACATTGAATTTAACCTATAGGCCACTTTATTAGGAAAATTTACTCTTATCATTAAATCCATATTATGACTAATACTCCTTATAGGTTTTAGTTCATCTAGAAATTTAGTTGTCATAATATCAACATAATCTATCAACATATTATGAATTTAAATAGGTATGTAACTTACTATAGTCACTATCACAACTTGCATAAGATTTGAAAATAGTAAAGAGCACATTTTTTTCCTCCTTTGCAACATTAAAAAATATATATTAGATACCAACATCACTTTATAACTAATTTCCACCTCATCTCCTTTATCCTTCAATAGACTCAATGTGAATCTCTTTCCATCCTTCATAGTGGTGTAGGTATTTTCTTTTCCATCATCTACAAATATCCCATCAAATTGACATGGCCTACCAATATCACATGACATACATTTATGGGTATTATTTCATACAAGACAACATCTTTATATGAACCAAACTAAAAATTCACCACAGACTACTCATTCACTAGAATTTAGTGCCCCAAGAACAATAAAAACCCTTGTATGGTGTAGAATGTGCCAATCATTTCAACCCAAGTTTTTCCACCATCTCTTGAGAAATTAAATTATTAATCCTACCAATATCAATAAAAAATCTACAACACTTACCTCCATATTTGTAGATAGTCTAGGACAAACCTTTTATTCATGCTAGTTCATTCACCTCCTTGGTTGGTTTCAACAACACTCTTTTCAACAACAAAACCTCTTTTTTTTCTTATTATTTTGTATGTATCAAAGACCCAATTCTCTCCTCATATCCAAAGGCTATATGAGTTTTCCCTACATCTATTTTACTAATATTTTGAGGGTTTTTATAACAATCACTCTCTTTATGACAAACATACTTATTGCATATAAAACACTTACCTTGAAAACCTCTTCCTTTACCTCTTCCATAGAAGCCTCTTACTCCAGAAGAGTATCCTTATCTTTGGGTTAATTTTTAATTTGTTTAATTATTCACCTCTCCACCATTGGTTTTTTGACCTATTCCACTATTGTTTTGTCCTTGTCTTTTTGAATACCTTCCTTTACCTCTAGATTTCACTTGTTTCTTCCTCATCAACTTCTCCTCTACCTTTAATGCACATTAACAGTCTTCTTATATGGTTCTCAAGTTCAAAACATTGATTTTATATTATATGGAAAAACACATACCATTCACATAACTTATGACATTCTATTGGTAATCCAATGTATATCTAGCCCTTATATTGAGTTTATAAAAATCCTCAGTGTATTATTTGATACTAATATATTTTTATCTCAAATTTTACAATTTTTTGAATATACTTGTTTGATAATCATAAGACAAAAATTTGGCCTTTAATTTTATCACCATCCTGTCCCAATATTTTACCTTCTCATTAATTTTAATTTATCTCTCAGCCTGCACATGATTCCACCATAAACAAGCATGGATATTCAACTTTGTGTAAGAAAACTTAACTTTCTTATGTTTTTTTATAAACTCAAAGTCAAAATACTTCTCCATATCTGTTATGTTATTCATAAGCTCCTTTGGATTCAAATTCCCATTATAACAAGGTGTTTACAACCTTGGTTTACTACCAAGCCTTGCCACATCTCTAATAAATCATGTATTAACTTCATTATCAATGTCCTCCACACTAGACTCTTGATATTCTTCTTCTTCATCCTAACTCACATATCCACCATAAGTTTATCTACTTTGTGGTCTTTACATTTCATCCAAACTTTCTTGAATTCCTCTCATGATATTATATATTTATACAACTTGGGGTCCTCTTATTCATCCCCATATTATAATAATGTTCTATCTATGTTCTATATCTCCCATGACGCAAACTTCTCT
This sequence comes from Torreya grandis, assembly GCA_037957365.1. Classification (NCBI taxonomy): domain Eukaryota; kingdom Viridiplantae; phylum Streptophyta; class Pinopsida; order Cupressales; family Taxaceae; genus Torreya; species Torreya grandis. The sequence continues at coordinate 215,374 of JARHVA010005023.1, forward strand.
TTTACAGTTTGCCAACAAACTCAACAAGACTATTATTCATGTGGAGTTATCTTAAGAAAAAATGTGGATATGATACCAAACAATGCAAGAATATATAGGGTATCCACCTAAGGATATCCTCTAATTATGTGATGCTTATATATTCACTTAGACCAAGATACAAATTCAAACAAAAATTATAGACAATAATAGTACTTCAAATATTGATGAGATGTGGATGAGATGGTAAAGTGACTTGGTTATTTCTAGCACCACCTAGATTAAAATTTTAATATGGTATCAAAGGCTAACTATGGATTATCATTGGTATTTTTGGGCTAATTATGGCTAATCAATGATATTCTTGGGTTGGTTATAGCCATTCATTAGTATTCTTAGTCTAGTTATGATTGATCTTGGTATTCTTGGGATAATTGTGGTCATTTATTGGTATTCTTGGGTTGGTTATGTATGTTGGTGGTATTTGGGGCTAGTTATGTCTATTTGTTGGTATTATTAGGTTAACTATGGCTATTTTTGGAAAATATGGTATTTGTGATAGATGATCACTTGGGGATCTGGGCCCCTGATTATGTCCTAGACTAATTGGATCTCTAGTCAAAAGCAAAGTACCTATCCAAAATAAATAACAGTATTTCAAATATTTTTATTCTCATTAATTCAATAATTAAAATTCTTGGGTCATCTAAATTACTTCACACTATAATAGAGGCTTATTTTCTATGACAAAAAAACATGAAAATAAAACACACTCTATTATTCTCTACTCTACTCTACTTTACAAATGATCCACACATATTGCCCCATTTCATAAAATAAACTCTCTCAAAAAATTAGAGTATTCCTCTAACATACCCAACTTCATGGGGTGACTCTTAAAATTCCATGATATTCTCAAAATGTCCAAGATTCAGGAGGCCTTTAAGTTTTAATATTAACACCTAACTTTTAGAAAATTTTAGGTGATGTTTTAGGTTGATCAATAGTTATGAAAACCACCAAAAATTAAAAATAACTAATACAATTTTTATGTAATTTATAGCTCCAAATTTCACCACCTAAATATCTATGCAGGTTACCTTATGTGAAGAATAATCTACCAATTATTGCATAGTACACAAATGATATTTCTAGATTGAATGGTTGTCATCAAAGCTTCCACAATTTTAACTACATTCATCTAAATGATCAAGTTTTTAAAAAATATAAATATAAATATGTTTATAGAAACCCACTATATTTGGTAACTTAATTCTCACTGCAACTCATCCTCAAGGTAGTGAACCATCAAGATAGATAAGTATATGTTTATAATTCAATGGTAATAAAAAAATATGTCATAATATTTTTTCCACATATATAATTGATATGAAATTTGAAACACACATTTTATACTACATTTTGTATCACTAATACAAATTTTTTGACTTAAATATTACTAGAAATATTTAGCAAGCTCATGAGCCTTTGGTCAGTTGATGAAGTCATATCCTAAAATAAATAACTACAAATTTTATACCATTAATCTAAATTTTATAAAATTTAATAATTATGTTTTTGGTGGCATATTGTATAAACCCTCAAAATTGAATCACCTAATTAATTCTAAAGTGTTAACAAAATTTAGAATACTTAAAGTCAGTGTAATAGTTGGTATGCCTCTATAGTGACTCAAAATAACATGAAATTTATTGATGAGATTAAAAGTGTTAATTTTTTTTATGGAACCAAGTGTCAATATATAATTACTTGTAAAAAATTACTAGAGTTAAGGAAACCTCATTCTATTTTAGCAGTTGGTAAGCCTCCATAGTGACTCTAAATGATTTAAAAAGTGGTACAAACGTTGTAAGTGTGATATGATATGACCTTAAAAAATATTATCATTTGATTTTTATCATTATTTAATAACCATTAATGAAAAATACCCATGTATATATAGTCCATGCATATTGATAGAAATAATTAAAATTTATTTACACTTTGTTCACACCAAGAAACACTCTTAAAAAATCCTTCTGAGAGGTTAACAAGATTAAAAAAATAAGTCAACAAATACAAACCAAAATAAAAACCTAAAATAATATTATTTTGGTTGATGCAAGATTTACCTTCACCATGGATGATCCTACATCATACATCCAATGTTATTTGGGAAAATAGAGGGCTATGTGAATTGTCAAATACCTTGATACCCATAACCAATTTTTATATAACATTGGTAATAATATCTAATATGGGTAATAAATTTTTTCTACAAATGTTTATGCCTAATCCATTATAAATGATCACCCTTTTTATTACTTTATTATGTGCAATCATTTATATGAATAAAGGAAAATCTTGGTCAATAATATCTTTGGATGGTAAAATTGTTAGATCAAACATAATGAGTTTTACATTATTTTTGATATCTTACATGATTTATACAAAGTAAGTTGGTTCAATATCACTTTTAACTTGAGTATCATGAAATTTCTTGTACAAGATATCCTTATAAAAATTGGATTTATTTATAAGTTTGAAGATTGAGATCTTAGCATGTATGTTACTCAATTGGTCAAAAAGCCATGTACATTAAATTTGATCATTAGTTTTGGCTTAGAAGGCACCTACTATATATTAATATGTGGTGGATTAGCTTGGACACCTTTACCTTTTCAAGTAGTGACAACGTGGACCAAAAATAAAATATAAGCCATGGTGAATAATGGTTACGAGATGGTGATTTTCACTCAAATAAAATCTAATCAAATGTAAATGGTTAAGATAATGCATTCTAGAATTTAGATACTAGATTTGTAGTATTATGAAAAGAGATCAAGTGTTGCTTTCATTTTAAATCCCTCTCATTATATTGACTAATTTAACTATTTAACTAAATGATAAGTCTTATTAATCAAATATAATCATAATTCAGAGCACAAAATGGGCTATAGATACATCCATATTACACATATTTGCAATCACATGGAATATAGTTTTTAACTTGTGAAATCTTGTTTAAATAAGAAATAAAAAATCAGAAATAAATAATTAGTAAATCCTAGACCAATATCTAATGTTTTGAGAACTAAATGCCAGGTTTAACAATTGTTTAATGCTAATTTAAGATGGATCAATATAGCATAGGTTTAATAAAATAGAAATGAATAAGAAAAAGGGTGAAAAATAGATCTGTAATAGATTAATTAATTTACAAATTCAAATAAATAATGTTCTAAATTTATAATATTGAGCTTTGCTAAAAATAAAAATACAACTATTGATTGATATTGTAATAAATTATAAATAATAGTACTTAGATGGTTTATTGTGCATATGTAGATCTAATATGGAATAGGATGGAAGTAGACTAAAACTAGATCCTTGATCAATCATCATAATCTCAAAAATTGCATTTTATGGTCTTAGATTCTTGCATTAGATTTGGAGAGTTGTGTCAATATTACTATTTAACTTAGATGTAGGTGTCCAATATAGAACATTAACTAGATTTTAGTGTGACCACCTAGAAACTTATGATTATTTTATCACCATTACTCTGGTGTGTTTAGATATCATGCATAGGTTTTCTCTCTTTGTTAAATTATCAGATCCTATATTTTTTACCCTTGTAGTTATTGTGGTAAAAATGGGTAAGTGGGTATATAGTGTAGAGTTACTGACAGAATCCCTATGCAAATGGGTACTATATACATAACCAATAATCCAAATAGGGCCTCAAAATTGTATAATTATCCCCTACATGTTGGCTTATGTGTGTATCAAGATGTAACATGTGATAAATAAGTACATATAATGACCTAAATTTTAACTTGGAAAATATGGCCCATAGGGTGATTTTTTAGTAATTTAAATCTTTAGCTGGGTTATCCATGTGTATGAAATTGAAATAATAAATAATATAGAAACTTTACTCACTTGAATGATTTTTTTATGTTACCTTGTGAGTTTTTAGGTCTGTGATAGGTGAGGAATGAAAGAGGGTTGATCTTGTATATATATAAACACACACACACACACACACACACACACACACACACACACACACACACACACACACACACACACACACAAACACAAACACACACACACACACACACACACACACACACACACACACACACACACACACACACACACACACACACACACACACACACACACACACACACACACACACACACACACACACACACACACACACACTCAATCCCTTCTAGAAATATCTCCCATTAAATCACCTAGAAAGACCATAAGACAACATTATAATTGAAAATCTAATGACTTTAGGGCACTAGGTACTTAGTTTGGTGAAAGACACTAACATTAGCATTGGTATTTGGCTTGAATACAAGTGTCCAAGAAGATGGAAAATAATTATATGTCTGAAACATGAAGAGAATGATAATAAGCAAGATAATAGCATTTTTAGTAGTATAGAAGACCTGGTCATCCAAATAACATTATTGGATTAAAAGATACCATAAGCATAAGAGATAGGGGATGCAAGCCTTTCAACAACACAAAGGTCTTATAACTCAAGGGTAAAATCATGATTATTACATGAAAACTATACATGACTAAGGTGTTATATACCTCATATTTAGTGTCTACAAAATATTTCCTTTGTAACTAACATAAATCAATTAATTCATAAAATATATTTTAAACTTATCAAAATCTAGACAAAGAAGTTGTCTTGTTTTGAAGAATACATTCTATAAGATGTAATAAAATAATTATCAAAATAAGACACATCAAATTTATGAGAAGATACCATATATTTTTATATCCATAGTTTTTAAACCTTTGAGTGAGGCCATTTAGTGGGCTTCCAAGAATTCAATATTTCATGAGTTAATTCACCACAAGATTTACATGGATGTAATTTCCAATATTTACAAATATGATACCCATGTTTAGGAAAATGCTCAAAAATTTTATGGATTTTAACCAAATGAAGGCAATAATATTTAAAATAAGTCTTATGATATTGAGGAACACTATTATGTAAGTACTTCATTGAGGATGACAATATGGATTCAAAATACCTTTATAATATTATAATTGATCCTTACAAAATTCACATTAATTTTATGAAAAAAAGGCACAATAATGATGTTTTTGTGTTTTCCAAGTTTATCTCCATGATAACCCATTGAATACATGATGTGAACCTAGGGTTAGAAATTTTTATTGAAAATCAACATTCTCTTTAGAAGAAAAAGAGAAATTTTAAAGAATCATTAGTTGAGGTGTGAATAATTTAAAAATACATAAATTTAATGCTTAAAATGCCAATAGAATCATGGAGTATCTCCTTTTTCTTCATTAAAATAGGGTTGAAATATGTGCATAGTTATATTTTAACATTCTGCATGGCATTTAAGAGTATTTATCTCACTATTTTGATAATCAAATTCTATCATAAAATTTAAAATAGGTGAAATGATGCCCATTTTAAATCCTTATAAATAAAAGATATAGATAACATGAAGAATAAAATTTTAAAGTCTTTTGTTTTCTAAAACAAGGTTTAAGTTTTCAAGGAAAAGCTAAAGTGGGGGCACCACTAGTTCAAGTTAGAGAGGTTTTGCATAGATAAAATGAGGCCAAAATAGATGAGTGGTAAATTACAGTTTCAAAGAGAAATTTAGCATAGTACAAGAATAATAAATAAAATTGTTTAATAGTGTTGTACACAAGGAAAGTATTGTCAATAAAAAGAACCTAAAAAAAAGGTCAACTAGAAATGTCATGCTTAGAATTAAAACACCATACTAATAGTTCCAATATATATCAAAGGGATTATGACACTGAGTAAGACACTAAAGACAAGCATGGGATGCCACATAGATTATTCTTTAAAAAACATCTGGTGCATTTAATAAGTAAACATGCAAACAATAACATATAACCATGATAAAAATGACAATTGACATAATAATGTATAAATACATTGAATTAAATGAGTATCAAATATAAAACACAATAAAGTAAGACACCATAGGTAAGACACATTACAATTTATGAGATGAACATTAGAATAAAGGATTAACATCAAAATAAAGGCACTAGATAGGTGATAAAGAATAGGGAAAACATATCCATAACTTGTTGAACAAGGAACACATAAATAAAATCATAGTGATACCATAAATTTAGATGAAGATATAACATAAATTATTGCACAAAAGATGCAGAAAGCTAAAAAAAGAAGTGTGGAATAAGTGAAAAATAAAAATCAATAACTATAAATATTAAATACTATGTACCTAGGAGGCCAATACACATAAGAAAAAACAAATAAATCTTAGTAATAAATAATATTAAGAAGACATTTTACGAATTTAAATATCATGAAGTGAAATGACATGGTTATGATTTATGATTTAAACCATTTAAAACTAACAGTAATTCTTAACATTAAAAAAATAAATAAACCAATTAAGTTGAAGATTAATAATTTAATTTTGAAATCAATTCTTTTTTTTTTTTAATTGTTAGAAAAAACCAATTGAAAAACCTAGTACTAGCTCAAAATACTCCATGTGAGTGACTTAAAATTGCATATTAGAATGCAAATATGAAAAAGAAAACATATGTATTTAGCTCAAGAGTTAAGTTAAATGGAGGGGAAAAAAACCATGTTGGTGATGATTTAAATCCTTTCAAATAAAGTGTAAACAAACTAAATTTCTCCACCAAAAAGCCTACACACATTCAAATACAATGTTAAAAGGTAACTGTTGACAAATATTCCACGAGTCAGATTTTTTGCCACTTGGAAAGTTATCATCTCTAGCCAAGGAAGGAAGAATGCATTGTTTTTCTTTGCTAATTCTAAGGACTCACTCAGAGGAAATTTTCTACGAACTCAAGCAGGCAATTTTCTATGCACTCAGTCAAATTTTCTATGGACTCACTCAGTAAAGAACTTAGGAGGAAGAAGGGATATCCTTCAGACTTTTGTGTGAAGGAATTCCTTCAGACAAATAGTCTGAGGAAATTTGGAGGACCATAAGACAGAAAGTCCACACAAAGAAGCCAAGAACTTTTTTGGAAAAGATAGTTTCAAGAGTTCTAAAGGGAAAAATACCCTTCGAAAGGGACACTTACAATATTCCCAAAGGGAACCTACCCTTCGGGCAGGAGGAAGATCAAATTTAGGGACCTTTGAAGAAAGCCTGGGTGCCCTCCAATTTTTTTGAAGGTCGGTGCAGAGGACACTTGGTCAGTGGAAGGGCATGTTTTTTAAATCCTAAAGGGCACATAAATAAGAGGAAAGGCCAAAGACATATCCTTCAGACTTTTGTTTGAAGGAATTTGGAAGGGGCATGAGACAAGTCCAAAGACAAAGCCAATGAGAAAAAAAAGACAAGATAAAGCTAAGTCAAATAAAATGAATTCTTACAGACTTTTTGTCTGAAGGAATTCAGAAATGGCTTAAGACAAAATTAAGAAGAGACCAAGGATGTTTAAAAAAAGGCAAAAGACAAACAATTGGAATCCTTCAGACTTTTTATCTGAAGGAATTCCTTTAGATAAAAAGTTCAAAGAAATTTGGAAGTGTCCACGGAGGCTTAGACAAAACAAAAAAGGCTGCAAGAAATAAAGCGAAGGAATTCAGACAAATAGCTTGAAGAGAATAAACCCGTTGGAATATGACTTAGCGACCAATACAAAAGAGCCGATAGAGAAATAGGCTGTAGGAAAAGGCCCAAGCAAATAAGAGTAAAGGGAAATGATAGAAATATAGACAAAGGAAATACGACAGCTTCTGATGATGTCCCATACGCTGTCAAATTTTTCCTACAGGAAGTAACCATTGAGACTAAAGTGATAGCAGGAAATACAAAATATATGAAGACTGACTATGCTGAAAAGAATAAAAAATAGATAATCTGATGAAGAATTGAGTATGGGATCCTGCCAAAAATAGACATGACCAGAATTAGAATAGAATACATTCAAACATTGGAGCTATTTTTGAACATTAGAGTTATTTTCAAACATTGGTCAAATTTTTAGTTGACTAATTATTGAAGACCTATTCATCTCCACTCATCCCATGAATCCAAAAGTCTAAATCAGCTTCAACAGGAGTTTTGAGTTCAAATGAGGAGTTGACTATTCCAGATTTAGAGTTGACTAATTGATCAAATGCCACATCCACTAGAAGATTTCCATGCAAAAGGAGGTGGGCGGTTCATAATAAAGATAAGTTCACTTCATGAAGTGAATAAGCTTCATTCAAGGACAAAAGGGAAAATATATTTTATTGAAAGGCCAAGTAGAGCCTTGAGTTACAAAAGTGAATCTTTCTCTTCAAGTTTCTATGCCTATCTTTGGCCTATTGTAATTTCCTATATAATGGCTTTTAGCCTTGATTAAAAAATAATCCAATCTCTCTTGGTTAGACTAGACTCTACCATTGGTGAGTTGTGTAACCTCTTAAATCAATAAGAAGGACTGTACTTTCAAATTTAAATCATGGCATAGTGTATATTTCTTCAGCAATTTGCATAAGTGGTAGAGTTTTCTCCCTTCCCAAATTCTATTTCATACCTAGTTACTATATTATCCTTGTGTAGGTCATGTTAAAGTGTTCTTTATTGCCTTTTGTTAAAATTGTAAGTGGATGTTAGGTGGCTGCAAAGTGTCTTGTATCAGACCTCTCTCCATCATTTTCCCTCAGGTTTTAGTTATTAGATCAAACCTCTACATGAAATACTTATGCACAAGTGATTAATTTTAAGTCTAAGGTCTTCCTTCTCTCTTGTTTGTTTAGTGTTCAAGGTTCCACGCTGAGTAGGATCATAATTCTGGTGTATCACCCCCTTTTAGGTAGGATTTCTCCTTTAAGTTTTCTTTCTCCCTTTTCCATGGTAGTCAGCAGCATAGAGTAGGAATCTTCATTGATACATCATACAAGAACTAGCCTTCTCTGGAGGTTCTTCTCACTATTGAGGCACTGACCCTCATGAGAAGATCCCATTGTTTTAGCCAGACAGAAGACTGGCCATTTCGTGTACGTCCTCAAATCAGGGCATAGGCATGCCTGGTGGGACCAATTTTTCTTGGTTTAAATGAAATCACAGTTATAGTAGTGTTCTTCAAGAAGTATTCAGTGACTCCAAGCTCAAGCAATTGCTTCTAACAGTTCAAGACAGCTTCCATGTAAGTCTATTTTTATTATCGTGAATGAATTTTGATGGCTATGTATGGAGAGAATTCCTATGGTATATTTCCTTATCAGCCCAATGAGGGATCATCCCAGCCCAGTCATGATATCTATGAGCCTAATCAGCCTTATCAAGGCTACTATCAAAGCTATGTTGAGCCTTATCAAGTTTCTCATGCTCCTTATTATCAAGAGCATGACTCTTACCTTCCTTGTGAGCCATATTAGTCTCAGGACTAGATTTCATCTTCCCCATATGGTTATGATGTTGCATATGAGTAGTATTGCCTTCAATAAAAAATGAATGAAATAGAGCTCAGAATATTGGCATATGCAAGAAAGGTTTGTTCTAACTCTTAGTATGAGGAAGCAAATGGTCTATTTCAAAATGTGTCTAATGATCTAGAAGAGATAAATGGACTATGTATTCTCGCATTAGAAAAGATGGAGGCTTGGTAAAGGCAAATAATTGAGTTAAACGAATTTTATACATAAGGCTATGGTGCTTCTTATTCTCTCAAAGTTCTTATCCATCCCCAGTGTGCGCCAAGTGAGCTTCCTAGTTGGAATCAAAAGCCTATTCAAAAGCCTATTTAGGAGCCTATCCAGGAGCATATCCAAAAGCCTATTCAAGTGACTATTTATGAGACTAGACCTTCCTATAGTCCCATCATTACCTCACCAATTATCTCTCAAGCTCAGGTTGTCTAGGAGGACAAGCAGGTTCTAAACTTTGATGAGGTAATGGCCAAGTAGAAGGAGCAAAATATAGATGTCTTTAAGAATTTCTCTTTTCCTCCCCTCCAAAACTCCCTAGAGAATTCCATTTACCTCAAGATTCCAAAATCTGATCATGATCAATCTCCCATGCTTCATTTTCCCTCTCAAATAAATGAATTTCATCACCCTCCCGCCATCACCCTTCCTCAAGAAGACCCTATTCTTCAGAGTATCGAGAAAGAGGTCACAACTATAGGTCAGGTTCTTGAAAAATGTGTAGAGGATGCTTTAGAAGTGTTTGAGGAGGAATTTATTATTAATACTTCTCCTAAGGTTGTAATTAAGCATCCAGTTATAGCTGAGAATGGGAAGACTGATCTTGATATAGAGGAACTTCAAGAGGAGCTGGTACAAATTGAAGTCATACATGAGTTACAAGTATCTCCTACTAAGAAGGATCCAGATAGCGTGACAATGGATTCAATTCAAATAGATCAAAATGAGGAACAAGAATATGATTGGAAGTTGTACCTTGAGCCTCTACCAAAGATTAAAGAGCTTTGTATAGATATGTTGGCTATTGAAGAGCATGTTTATGAGAAACTTGATCAAGAATCACCTATTCAAGGTCACAATATAGATGGAGTTGCATGCCCAAATCTCCTTAAAGAGCTTGATGAACTTACAGTAGTAAATAAGAAGGATGTGGTCACTCAAAAGGCATGCATAGATGGGGTATCACTTGACATGGTGATAGATGACAAGCAATCTGAAAATGATCTAGAAATACTTGGTGAGTTTGTCTTTGTTGGTGACTAGTTTTCTATTGATGACCCATTTGGGAAGATGCTAATACAGTTGGTTAACAAGGCAAATGCCTCATCTGAGGTTATGACTAAGAAACAACCTGCTTTGCAAATTGTACCATCTCTCGAAAGTAGTGAGTTCAAGAATTTTCCATTTGATTCAGTTGGATCATGCCTTATCATGGTTAACTAGGTTATTTTAGTTGTTTCTACTTTCCTCTAAGTGTTGTTCAAGCATAGTAGTTTGCTTCAGTTTTGTTCAATAAGTGCTTGTTTGCACATTTGATTTTTAGTTAGTTTTTTCTTCTTTCATGTGTTTCCCTTCTTATTTTTAAGGAGGTTATTAAAATAATGATTAGAGCATATTTTCAATTAGAGATCAGATTCACCATCTGGGATTCATATAGCATTTATACATGGCCTGGGTCCTCAAGCATAGCAAGCATGCTTCCCAGCTAAGTCACCAAAATGTTGACAAATCTTCCATGAGTCAATTTTTTTCCACTTAGAAAGTTATCATCTCTAGCTAGGAAGGAAGAATGCATTATTTTCCTTTGCTAATTCTAAGGACTCACTTAGAGGAAATTTTCTATGGACTCAATCATAATTTTCTACGGACTCAAGCAGGCAATTTTCTACGTGCTCAGTCAAATTTTCTATGGACTCACTCATTAAAGCATTTATGAGGAAGAAAGGATATACTTTAGACTTTTGTGTGAAGGAATTCCTTAGGACAAATAGTCTGAGTAAATTTGGAGGACTACAAGACAGATCTGCACAAAGAAGCCAAGAATTTTTTTAGAAAAGACAATTTCAAGATTTTCAAAGGGCAGAATACCCTTCAAAAGGGACACTTACAATATTCCTGAAGGGAACCTACCCTTAAGGTAGGAGGAAGATCAAATTTAGGGACCTTTGCAGAAAGCCTGGGTGCCCTCCAATTTTTCTAAAGGTTGGTGCGGAGGACACTTCATCGGCAGAAGGGCATGTTTTTTAAATCCTGAAGGGCACAAAAATAAGAGCAAAGGCAAAAGACATATCCTTCAGACTTTTGTTTGAAGGAATTTAGAAGGGGTAGGAAACAAGTCTAAAGACAAAGGCAATGAGAAAAAAAAGACAAGATAAAGCTAAGTCGAAGAAAATGAATTCTTTCAAACTTTTTGTGTGAAGGAATTCAGAAATGGCTTAAGATAGAAAATTAAGAAGAGACCAAGGACATTTAAAAAAAGGCAAAAGACAAACAATTAGAATCCTTCAGACTTTTTTTCTAAATGAATTCCTTTGGACAAAAAGTCTGAAGAAATTTAGAAGTGTCCATGGAGGCTTAGATAAAACAAAAAAGGCCGCAAGAAATAAAGTGAAGGAATTTAGACAAATAGCTCGAAGAGAATAAACCTGCTAGAATATGACTTAGTGACCAATACAAAAGAGATGACAGAGTAACAGGCCATGAGAAAATGCTTGAGCAAATAAGAGTAAAGGGAAATGTCAAAAATATAGCCAAAGGAAATACAATAACTTTCGGTGATGTCTCACAGGCTGTCAAATTTTCTTGTAGGAAGTAACTGATGAAACTAAGGAGATAGCAGGAAATCCAAAATAAATGGAGACCAATTATGCAAAAAAGAATATAAAATAGATAATATGACAAAGAATTGAGTATGGGATCCTATCAGAAATAGACATGACCAGAATGAGAATAGAATACATGCAAACATTGGAGCTATTTTTGAACATCAGAGTTATTTTCAAACATCGATCAAAGTTTTAGTTGAATAACTATTGAAGACTTGTTCATCTCCATTCATCCCATGCATCTGAAAGTCTAAATCAGCTTCAATAGGAGTTTCGAGTTCAAATAAGGAGTTGACTATTCCAGATTTAGAGTTGACTAATCAATCAAGCATTGCATCCACTAGAAGATTTCCATGCAAAAGGAGGTGGGTGGTTCATAACAAAGATAAGTTTGCTTCATCAAGTGAATAAGCTTCATGCTATAACAAAAGTGAAAATATATTTTATTGAAAGGCCAAGTAAAGCCTTGAGTTAAAAAAATTGAGTCTTTCTCTTCAAGTTTCTACTCCTATCTTTGGCTTATTGTAATTTCCTATATAATGGCTTTCAGCCTTGATTAAAAAATAATCCAATCTCTCTTGGTTAGACCAGACTCTGCCATTGGTGAGTTGTGTAACCTCTTCGATCAATAAGAAGGAATGTACTTTCAAATTTCAAGCATTATCATAGTGTATATCTCTTTAGTAATTTGCATAAGTGGTAGATTTCTCTCCCTTCCCAAATTCTATTTCATACCTAGTTGCTATATTATCCTTGTGCAAGTCATGTAAACTGTTCTTTATTGTCTTTTGCTGAAATTGTAAGTGGATGTTAGGTGGCTGCAAAGTGTCTTGTATCGGACCTCTCTCCATAATTTTCCCTCAGGTTTTAGTTATTAGATCAAACCTCTGCATGAAATACTTATGCACAAGTGATTAATTAAAATCTAAGGTCTTCCTTCTCTCTTTTTCATTCAGTGTTCGAGGTTCCAAGTTGAGTAAGATCAAAATTCTAGTGTATCACCCCCCTTTAGGTAGGATTTCCCCTTTAAGTTTCCCTTCTCCCTTTTCCACGGTAGTCCACAGCGTAGAGCAGAGATCCTAATTGATACATCGTACAAGAACTAGCCTTCTCTGGAGGTTCTTCTCACCATTGAGGCACCCACCTCTTGAGGAGATCCCATTGTTTTAGCCGGATAGAAGACTGGTCATTTTCGTGCACATCTTCGAATCAGGGTGTAACTCCAGGTTGACAATAGTAACTTGATACTATACCATATTATAATATTTCTAATCTCATTAGAATAAATTTTAAAGTATAAATTAAATCTATGCATATAGGAAAATTAGTACCTCAATAGAAGACCATAAGAGAATGCAAGAGAAAATAATTGTCAAGTGGGGAAACCATTAAATGAAATAAAATCCAAAATATATTAGAAGGATTGAAATGCAAAAATATCCAATTAAAATCCCAATTTGTAGAATAAAATGGAGAAGAGAAATAGGCCTCAAGCCATAAGAGATAACCTCAAGATAGGATATTGTGTCTAATATGTAGAATGCAACAGGAAAGAGATCAATAAATACCTCTAGAAGAAAAGAGGATTTATTTACACAACCTTCTTGTCTATTCCAAATTTACATAATCCCCATAAGGTGAGGGGGATGTATGTTATAGGTATGGATGAGTTACATGCAAATATAGATCCAAGATTCCTTACAAAAGAATAAAATAAATGTGTCATCACATAAATCTAGGCTAAATAAATTTATTATAATAATAAATGCACAACTAAAATAAACTTATGTTAAACATAAATTAACCTAAAAATATATTAATATCCAATAATTTTTGACACTTTTGATCAATTAGATTTAAACACTAAATACTATCTTAAATAGAAAATCACCCACTAATTTAAAAACTAGATTTGTGCTTCCTTAAAATAAATGTATTCAACTAAAATATAATTGGGAACAAAAGTGTAATTCATATATATATATATATATATATATATATATATATATATATATATATATGGGAATCCATTACATCTCTATTTTGATGTCATTTTAGTTAGGTTTTCAAACATCTGAGTAGCCACTATACCCTTGATTCTCCTTGCTAAACCTAGCTCAGAGTGAAGGGGACCCTTATGCAACAAGTTTCAAACTATCAAAATCACTTTAATAATGCACTTAAGATAAATATATAATTATTAATTTTACTATGAGATCATTTTCTTCATGAAAACTAAGATGTGTTGTTTTCTTCTTGAAGAGAAATGATTCACAAGTTATAGATTTAATGCTTTCACAATCTATTTCATTGATAAGATTTGTTTTTGGGAATAACTGTGTAAAATATTTTAGCCTCGACATTTCAGATCACCTCCTATGATCCTTATTTAACATATATTTTTCCTAAAGAAGGATCATGAGAGGTGATCTAAAATGTCGAGGCTAAAATCTTTTACATAGTTATTCCCAAAAGCAAATCTTATCAATTCACAAGTTCCTAAGTATTAGAGAGAATACATCTAAATGTAGAATAACCTCCATCAAACCATATAAAATGATTAAAATGTTATTAAAATTCAAGACCAAAAAATAATAGGAAGATGAAAAATATGATGATGGGAAAATATAATCATTAATTCCGATCATTAAAAACATTTTTTAGAATAATTAATGATCTTCAACATAAATTATAACTAAGTCTACACCTTGGACATATATATATATATATATATATATATATATATATATATATATATATATATATATATATATATATATATATATATATATATATATATATGTATGTATGTATATATTATTATTATGATTTTTTTGAATTGTTAAAAAAATTACAAACTTTGTATAAAATATAAATAAATATATATGTGAATTTGGTATTAAGAAATTTAAAATATAAAAACTACATGAACAACCAACTATTTAAGAGGAACATCATGAATAGTCAATTAAAAGATATCATATGTGTTGAATTTATTTTTACTAATTACTTATTTAACTGTAGACATTGTAATTACATTTCATAAGTCATGCAACTCATTATTTAGTGGTTGAAGTTGGGCATACATATTTTAAATATTTTTTGTTAAGAAAAAATAATGATAAAATTATCTGTTCTATACGAATCATCATTTATGGATAAATATTATAATTTATCAATACTACTAGTCAATTATATTAGTTAATTGGTAAGCTAGAAAAAGGTTAACAATATTCATTATCAACATAGAAAATCAATGTAATCCATTGAATTTGATTTTTTAGGAACAAAAGAACCTCCCCATAATGAAAAATAAGTTTTTTGTTACTAATTATTAGAAATATCATGAGACCTTATTTGGAATGGGAGTGCTTCAACTATTATTTTGCATCATGGTGCCCAACACCTTAAAAAACTAATGGGATGTACATATTCCTTCTTGTATAAAATTCAATTGGTTATCTAAATGTCATATTTGATGTAAAAAGTCCAAAAATTTGATGATATTTATTGTACCAACACATAAGAATATAAGCATTTTCTCCAAGTAAAAAACTATTATTATTAATCTATAATTAAAAAATAAAATTTTATATCATGGTATTAGATATATGACTAATTGTAGATAATATATGTTTTTAGGGATTATAAATAGTATCTTTATTGATAGGTCCTTCGGTACACCAGCTCTAGGAGAGGACAATTTCTCATTTGGCCTATCCTAAAAGGAGTCTCATAGGGTCTCTTCAAGGTATTTTATTATTGGGTCATGGCATAATAGGTGATCTAATTATTATATGGGAAAATATTTCAATTCAAGGAGCCTCATAGTTTGTAATATTTAAACTTATTTTTATCATTATTTTGGTATTTTGACAAATTTTGAGGGAATGTAGGACTAGTTGTTTTGATCATTAGGTATTTAGTAGATTTTAGGAAACAATACAATCTTATATTTACATATCTTCTCAAATATTTAAAATCAACATTTATGGGTTTTAATTAAGTGAGGTTATGATTGATTCAAAATTTCATTCATTTAATTACATAAACATTTAATAATGCACTTAAGAAAATGCAAATGATCATGAAATTGAGATCAAATGATAACATCATATTGAATTCAAACCTTAATCTAACCCTACCTAACATAGAGAATAAAAAAGCAAAAGAGGGAAAAATAAATAAAAGCCTACAATAATGAATACAATTTTGATTTTCCCAATCAAATGTACCTATGAAATAAATCTCCCACCTAATGTGCATAACCACCAATAGAGGAAATACAAGATTATGATGGACACACACTATGAAGAATAAGACTTAGAACCATTGTTTGGATACATAGATTACAAATAAATTATTCCATAGTCTTCTATTGATCAATAGATTCATTTTTATTACAAATATTAGGTGATTAAAATCATTTGAATAAAAATTATTTCAAAATAATGATAATAAAAATAAGAGAGGAATATAAATTAAATTACAAATCCAAAAAATTTACTAGTCCACAATGTCTCTAAGGAGGAAAAATAATTTAACCCTTAGAATGGCTTTCAACCACTAATTTATAGTGGGTTTTTCCCTCCAAAAAGGTCATTTACATTTTCCATACAAAATATCTCCATTTTCCCATCACTTTTCTCATTTTATGCAAAATATAAATGAACAAGTTAAATATTATAATTAAAAGCTTATTTTAGCTAGTAATAGTCAAAAACATGAACAAGTTTTAGTGTAAGCAAAATTTAACAAAATTTAAAAGACAAAAATGACGAGGCCATAATGAGATTTTAAGTGACGAAAATAGTTCAAAAAAAAAAAAGGAAATGGATCTCATGATATTGACAAAAAACCAACTCAAGCTAAAAATGGCCTCTTAGACCTAATAAAACTTCTAGGAGGCACATGTGTGTCTAAAATTGCACTTTAAAAAAAATTATACCTCTTACTAAAAATTAGGTTTTCAATCCCTGATTTACATTGATGTGCATTGGATTATGTTGTATACCTATTCAGGGGGGATATAAGTCTTGATTAACATTAAATGTATTAGGTATCAATAACAAATCCAGCTTGTGACCCCTAATTAGAAAGTGATTTCCATTAGCTTAGAGGCTTTATGTTATGGTTGGGTTTTTACTTTTGCATAAAACTGATACCAGGTGCAGATGGGTTACATACCTAATCAAGTCTATGAGCCTAATTAAAATAGATAAACTTATTTAAGATAGTACTTGATCTAATCAAGACTATTTTTCTAATTACAACTATGATGGAGCTTGAAAACTATGACAAACATGGTTAGGTTTTCAAGCCCAATAAATACAACAAAACTCATTATTGAAACCACAAGACCTAACTAGGTATTCCAAGCCTAATTACAACTATGATATCAGGTCCTATGAATCCAAGACCTAATCAAATATTTATCTTTGATTATAACTACTAGAATGAAACCCCATCACCTTATAACTAATCAAAATTTTATGTCTAATTAGGTATACGAGACATAGAAAAATTGGACAAGACCAAACTAGAGGAAAAATCCCAAATAAAACTTGATCATGAAAATTTGAGTCTTAAAGACCTAATCAAGGGTTGAAATCCAAATTAGTTTTTTAGCTTTATATTTTTTTATGAGGTGAAAATAATAAATTAATCAAGAATATTTTTGGAAATACATCCAACTGTTGAAAGGGCATCGAGAAGTCATTTTTGGACCAAGTGTAAAATATTACATTTTATTGTTCGAGCTTGGCCATCACAATGGGACAAGTCTCTGACGCTAATTTGACATGTAAATCAAAATAACCGCTAGAGAAAATTAAGATTGAAAATAAATTAATGTTTTTAAAGGTAAACTAAAAGGTCATAACTTCACATTTATGCTAGGAGTTTTAATGAATATTTCTTGTCACAATGTGGTCCTTCTAACATATGCGATTATGAGACATAGTTTGACACGCAAATTGAGATGACCCACAAAGGAAACTTGGGAGTTTTGAGACCAACTAGTCATGAGTGTAGAAAGAGGCCAAAAAGGGGTTCCATGATTATATATTAGTTAGGTCATGTTGTATAAGAAAAAAATGGTGACTTTGTTTTAAAATACTCCTAAGTATTTTTAAATTAAAGAAAGGTGTCTAAGAACCCAAAATATCTAAGTAAGACAATGTTAGAGTATTTCATGTGTTTACTCATGTTTACTAGTGTCGTGCTAGCAATTTAATCTTGTAGTGGGTTTTGATATATCCCACATTAGTTAGGATAGATAGAGTAGTATTTTGTCTTTCCTATATAAACAAGTGCTCAGATTTGTATTAGTATATCAACTATTCTCATAGTTTGCAAAAGAATTTGGTTTTGCCTTATGTGTTACATTCCATTTATATTCAACTATTGTGATGTTCTTATTGTGAACGCTTCTAATCTTGGCCTCATTTAATGTTTTTAAAATTTATAACAGATAATGCATGGAACATTAATGGATATAAAAGATAAAAATAATGGGATGACTATAAGACCAAATCCAATATTCTCATTGACCCAGTGTGTGCAAGAAATCTCATTCCCTATTTGTGGAACCCACAAGAAATAGTTACTATGGCTCCAACCATTAGGCTAGTGAATCCTACCTTAACAATGTTTTTCTGAGCATTGCTTCACTACCAATAGGGTGTCCATATCCCCAACGTAAGTGTTTCTTATCCCACATGAGGCCTCACTCTATTTATATCAATAATTTATATTTTTCAAGAAATATCTTTTCTTTTCTTTATTTATTTTTACTATTTTAATTTTAAGTAGGGGACCACCTTGGAAAAATAATGGTACAACTATATAATTTATCACCCTAGATCTTGAAAACAACAAGTTTATCTAAGCAAACACATAAACCATTGAAATGTGATTTTTGTGTGTGGTTTCAAGAGAGTATCTTCAGAGGCTAAATAGTTTACCCAAACTCATCCAAGAAAAAAAAAACTCAAAACACATGTAAAATCCTAAGCTTTCAAAACTTATTAAAAAAAAAATCAAGATAAATACTACTAAAAGTACTTACACATTAGAATGTCACTCGAACTACATTTATACAAACCATCCTTCCTTATGCTTTGATCAAGGAGGAACCTATAGGGAAAAATAGATAGGCTGGTCCAAAAAGAGGCAAACACAAGACTATAATGATTATGAATTCAATAAAAACAAAAAAAAATTAGATAAAAAGTAAGAAACATAACTAGGAAAATAAAGCAAAGGTAATTATGAGAGCTTGCTAGGAAAATTTAGTATTGTAGGTAAGAATTTGAGGAATCACAAAGGATGAACTCATTAGTTAGACACATGAGATAGAATGCACTCATGTTAATTATTTTGATAAAATTGGTAGGGATCCTAACAAAGGGCCATTCTTATTTATGTAAATTATTCCCTTTTCATTTGTGCACACTAACCCAAAGAGTTTTATCTATGATGTTTTCATGTTAATTAAATAAATTACCATTAATAATCTCAATAGTGTACTTATGCTTGATTCATAATGATAAATTGTTATAGGATTTTTGAAATTCATTTACACATATAGTGAATTTTAGTGAGTGATGAATGTGGGTATCAACATATACAAGAGAAATTAGAACACTCGGGATCATGAAAGCCTATTCTTTGTGGTAGCCAATTAGTGCAATAATTAATGGTCACTCTCTTATTAATAATAATGTTATGTAAGTATCCTTATTTTTATTTTAATCATACTAAAGGTACACAATTTATTCTTCCCATGTTAATGATCTTCTCATTTTTTCATCAATGGGTGAAGTATGTAGAGAGTTGTAATGGATCAAGGTTTTCTTAGTTTTGACTATCACTAGTCTCATTTTTCATTAAATCCACCATGATCATGATCAATAATATATTTTTTATTTACTCTAATATTGATAATAACATAAACCTACTTTAATCATACTCTAAATGCTACTCTAGATGATTTAAATATTCAAACTAGGGGAAACAACCTGATTTTTAGCCTCCTTAAACCTATAATTAATAACATATATGTTCTATTATTAAGTGGTGAGGACCCTAATGACTTCATAATTCAATTATATTTCAAATATATCAAAAGTAATTTTACCTTGGAGAGAGATATCTTCAATTTTGAGCTCATTCAATTCATCTTCTTGATGCAGATAACCAAATTAAATGATTTTTTTATTTCATTTCATCCATCTCCAATAACAAGATGGGAGTTACAATATTGAAACTAATATTTTGATCTTCATGAATCATATTTTCAAACGTAGGAATAACATATGATATGTTTATTTTAGAGGCATAAAATGCATCTTCATTATCTAGTTGTTACAATTCATATATTTCTTCTACATGTTGATTACAAGAGGTCTCTGATTTGTTTTCTTATGTAGGTGGGTTCATGTTATACTGAATTTCATCCATTAACTTGAATTCAAGATGAATGACGCAATTTCATCATTAGACTCATCCTCATCCTTACTATCCTTATATGGTTCTTTCCTACTAAATGGAGCCTTCTCGATCAATATGATTTCTTATGTATTTGCCTCCTTTCCATATCTATAAACACTAAATTTTGTTCTTTGGAACATAGTCTCTTAGGTCAAGCTATGAAAATATTGTTTGAATTATCTTGAAATAAATGACACATCATTAACAAAAATATAAAAGTACATTTGATCACTAAATCGAGGTAAAATAAGATATTGACTAAATGCTGAATTAATATAGTTATATATGTTAAATGTAGTATTAGGGTTCTCATTTATCCCCAAGAGGTTTGATTGATTATATGCTAGAGATAATGGTTGATCATAAGGTGAAATTTGGTATATGGGCTTATTTTTAGGAGAGTGAATGGAATGATTTTAGGTGTAATTGCCTTGATTTCCTAATTAATAAGATGGGTTAGCACAATGACCATGAAACAATGATTATTGTTTAATAGTGAAGACTTATTTATAATTAAATCTCAATAATGTGATAGAAAATTAAGTCCTCAACATAATCATGGAAGTCAATAGATACAACATTTTTAGATAGATATCAATAGTAACCACATATATTTTTGGGAATGGCTCCTTCAACCTCTTGTATAACTAGTGAAAGTGAATGTTGAGTGCACTCATGGGGTCATTAGGCTTCCTAATAGATGTATCAAGCTAAGATTACATGGTAGTAGTGTTGTTGGGCATGATAAAATGGTTAACAAATGAATTTTCAAAGGTAAAGCATGAGGTAATACACTCATCTATCAAGTTGAGGTGTAAATTGTAAGCAACCTCATCTAAATAGTAAGGAAATAGGTGGAATAAAAAGTTTTATTGTTATATTTGAGTCTAGATAATGGCAACCTCAAAACACTAAATGTGGTTTTATGTAGTTTTAATCCCATCATTGGTATATTTAGAACATGTTTTATCAGGATTATTAGGAAAATCATATGATGGGCCTAGAATGTTCATTGGGTATCCACATCCACCATTTTGGAAGCACAAAAATTAAGAGGGGGGTTAAATAAGTGTCTTCAAAACTTACATTCAATTCCACTTATCACTTATTAATCATTCATTCAAACACATAGATCAAATAATGTATAAACAAGCATACATAAGACTATAAAATAGAAAATAATTCACATATGTGGTAAACCTTCAAGGGGGGATAAAAAACACTAACACCACTTTGAATATAGTCCTATAATCAATGGATCAATATTTAATGAGGTACCAACCCCACAAGTAGCATCAACCCCTCACTAGTCAAACACTGACTCAACTAGGCCATTAACAAGCTTTAACTAGCATGGAAGCACCCACCTCCTAAGTGACTCAGTACCTAATCCAATTCAAGGAAAATTATAAAATCACCAAACTTTAAGGTAGATCCCACTCCCTCTTTACTAAGTAACAACTTAGTCAAGACAAACTTGATCACCTTCACAACACCTTGTTACTATATTAACAGATGGTAACCTCTTCTTCAGATCTCTATCTAATCTATCCATTATCATATATCATGAAAAAAATAATTATTCACATTTTTTGGTATCTCAATAAACAAAATACCACTCCTTTAACACTCTCAAACTACCTCTTCAAATAATCAAATTTCATTTTACTTTGTTGGTTGAATATTTTGTCGATCAGCGTACTGATAAAAAAAATAGGTCTGATCATCCAAAGTAGGAAGATTGGTCGGCCAAATGTTTAGGTTTACCACATCAAAAGGGGGATAATCTCTCCTCTCATCAAGGGGAGATTCCCTATAGATATGCTATATATATATATATAAATAGAAAATAATACTCAAGGGTAGGATAAATCATCCATCTCTCTTTTTTCAGAGATGATGCGTGTAAATCAAAGGAGAAGTCTTAGGGATAATGACAGAAAGCAATCCTCTTCTTTTATAAGTACCATTCAACAAACCACAAGAATCTTCCTGGTAGTAATTGAAAAATGTAACCAAGGTCACAGTAACCAGTAAATTGAGATGTAGCACAAAGTATCCACCTAAATTGCCCAAGAGTGAGATACGAAAAACAATGAGGGCACAAAGTCGTCCTAAGGTCCTTTACATAGAAACAAAAAGGAAACACACTAAAGGCAATTGTGGGGCACAAAGTCTCTCCACAGTTGGCTTCATGATGCATTCTTGACTACTTTCACTAATTCTATTGATTGAATTAAAGGAACAAAAAATATATTAAGGAAAAAGACATAAGCACAGTTTCCCCAACAACAAAGATATCAAAACACAAAGTCTAAAAAGTCACTTACTTTCTTAATCTAATAACAAAATATGATCAACAATTTGAGCTCAAAGTCTCAGCAATGCCTTTCAATTTGGGCAGAGTTTTGTTTCTAATAATAAGAGAGACTGAGCCACAATAATAAGAGAGTCCCTTATATAGCCTCTTCAAGAAGGACTTGGGAATAGTAACACATCATGTTGCATTGAATTTTTTTAAGAAGACATGCTAGAATTTAGAGGCATTTACCCATTTACTTTTCTCAATGTAGAGAAATGGGTCACGCTATTGAAAGTTTGCATCTTTCAATATCCACCTGGTAGTCTACTTCGAGAAACATATCTAATGCACAAATGTTTCTAATCATTCCTTCTCTTTACGCTTCTCTCAGTGGTTCTTCCTTTTTACCTTGGCCTTAAAGCCTTTGAATGAATTTAGGTCTGCACTTAAACTTGCAAGGATCAATGGCTATTTCATTACTGTGACTTTGACGTTTGTGGGCACGTCACTTTCCTCGGCAATTCCTTCAGCTTTGTCATTTGATCTTTCTCTGAGGGGACCTGCCCTTCAGGGCCTTGAGAAATGGTCTACTTTGGGTCAGGAAGATCCCCCCACAAGGGTATCTATCCTTTAGGTGGTCTTTAGATGGCCTTCAGGCTTCTTTCTTTCGGTGGGATTTTATCCTTTATTTCCTTCAGATAAAATGTCTGAAAGAATTCCTTCAGGAAATTTATCTGAAGGAAATATTCCTTTCCTTGTCTTTTCACCAGGCTTTGCTTTGTTATTCGCGTGAATTCCTTTAGACAAATTGTCTAGAGGATTTCACTTTGTCCTTTGCCTTGTTCATTTTTCCAAAGGAATTAACTTTGTCTATTTTACCAGGGGAACTTTTCTGAAGGAAATCCCTTTGCTCTTTTGGCCTTTGAATTGGTCCATTTACCTCCTTTTTGCCCTCTAAAAGGGCTGTTTAAGCTCCAAATCAGCCTTTTGGGTTTTTTTCAATGGTTCACTTTGGTTTCTAAGTGTCCTTTGTAAGGGCTATTTGTCCCTTGGAAAATTGGCTTAGTCAATTTTATGTGAATCTCAAATTGTGACATGTGGCAGCATCCACTACTCTTAGAAACAAAGTGAAATGAAGCTTGAAAGATGACACTTGGCAGCATCTACTGAGTCTATCAGGTTTTTGTTTCCTTCCTTAGTCACTTTTACCATGAAAATTCCCTCTGTAAGGGAACTTGTGTCTTTGATGCTTAGGGCACTCCTTTGAACTTGTCACTTAAACCGACTGATCGAACCAACTTTGGTTCAATAGTTCAATGGTTCATTCCCTTGTTTCTATTGACCACTTGAACCAAGATTCTTTAAAACAAGCCTCGTTGAACCCATTAAACCTTTTGAACCAATGTGGTTCAATGGTTCAATGGTTCAAGCATTGAAAACTTGTTCTTTTGATTGAACCTACTTGTATAAGTCTTTGAACCTGTTAAACCATTAGTCTATCACTTCCTTGTTATTTCTAAGCTCTTTGATCTTCATCTCACTAGTTGAACCTTTGAACCTATGAACTCATTGAACCTATTGGTTCAAGGTTCAATTGTTCAATCGGTTCATTCTTTTTATTTGGCTAAGTCCTTTTGATCTTTTTGAACCAAACACGTTGAACCATTTGGTCATTGAATCTTTTAAACCAAAGTGGTTCAATGGTGCAACGGTTTAATGATTCAAGCCTTCTTCTTTTTTATAAGTGTTTTGAAGCCATTGAACCTTAAAGCAAATGAAATTTGAACCTTGAAAAATGTGCTTAACTCTTGCTGCTGATGTTGAACCTTTGAACCCATTGAACCCATTGAACCAAAATGGTTCAAGGTTCAATGGTTCAATCCTTGCTTAGAAGCTTGTCGATGAACTCTTTTGGTTGAGCCTTTTCATTGAACCAACTTTGAAATTTACTAAGTGTTAAGAGCTTGCTTCTTTCCTACAGAGTCTGTAGAAATCATCCTATGAAGTCTATTGAACTTGGCCTACAGAGTCCATAGATTTTCTTCCTACAGAGTCTGTAGATTCAAGCCTGCAGAGTCCATAGATTTAAGTCTACAGAGTCCATAGATTTAAGCCTATAGAGTCCATAGATTTTTTAGAAGCTTAAAAAATGAGGAATTTGAATGATTAGAACAAATTTCAAGAAGGGAAGAGATTATTTTGGTCTGAGGAACCAAAATAGTTCACATGTCCCAAAAAATGAGAAGTCTATTTTTGGGGACAACAGCTGGCTCTAGTTGGGGAACTTCTATCAATTGTAAAAAAGAATTGAAGGGAGTAGAATCAAGAAGCTCTAGTGTATTCATGTGTACCATTGGGATATGGAGTCATGTTACCCAGAAATGGAAGGCATAAAAAATGGAAACAAACAAAATTAAACAAAATTAAAAACTATACAAATATACATATGTATAGATGTAATGATCTGATAATTCAAGAGTTGAAGTGTTTCAGATGCTGCCCATTGTGAGGTAGATTAAAGAATGTGCCATTTTGATATTTTAGCAAAAATATTTTTTCACCATTGTGTTGAATTATAAATGGGCCTCTCCAAAGGGAGTCAAACTTTCTATGCATCCCTTTTGGTTCTCTCCTTTTGTCCCATAGCAGGACTTGATCCCCAATCTAGAAATCATGATTTTTGGCCTTTTGGTCAAAGAGTTTCTTTACTAGACTTTGATGAGCAACAATTCAGTCCACCACCATGGTTGTCTGTTCATCTAGCTCAGTCAGGCACATGATTCTCTTATCAAGAGAGCTTTCATATGTCTGATCTTCAATTGCCTTTACCAATTTCAAGGCTGGAAATTCTAAGGTGATTGGTATTTCAACATTGATACCATAAATAAGTTGAAAAGGAGACATCAATTTCCCTCTTTGGTGTGATTCTATCTACCCATAGAGCATCAACCAATGCTTTATGCCATGTCCTTTGATTGTCATCTGCTAGCTTCTTGATGATAGTTACCAGGTTCTTATTGCTTGATTCAACTTGTCCATTCCCTTGTGAAAAATAATCAAAAGAATGGGAGAGTGTAAATCCATAATGGAAACATAATTTTGTAATCTCTTGGGAGGTGAAACAAGGTGCATTATCAGTAACAATTTTGATTGGAACTCCAAACCTAGAAATGATATTCTCCCTGAAGAAATTGCATACAACTTCTGAAGTAACATGCTTAGTTTGGATTGCTTCTACCCACTTGGTGAAATAGTCAGTTGCTTTAATGACATAATCATGTTCAGTGCTTGAAGATGGGTTTATATTCCCAATAAAATCAATCCCCCATTACTGGAAAGGTTCTTTTATGATCACTAGCTTGAGAGGCAGGGCAGCTAACCTAGGTCTTCCAATAAATTACTGGCAAAGTTCACATTTTCTTACCCACTTATATGCATCTTGGAAAAGAGTTGGCTAGTAATACCTAGCTCACAAAATCTTGTGAGTAGTTACAGGAGCAAAACAATGTCCTCCATAGGCTAGATTGTGGAAATATTTCAAAAGTTGGCTTTGTTGCTCTTTGTCTACACAATGAAGGAATACTCCATCTATGCTTCTCTTATACAAGACGTTGTCCCAAAAGACAAAATTGGTAGCTTTCAACTTGATATTCTTCCTTTCTTTATAAGACAAATGAGTAAGACATTCACCATAAGTAAGGAAATGAGCAATACCTGAATACCATTCATTGGTAGTGGAGACAAAAAGGATTGTTGGTGTGTCTTCCACTTCAGCTTCTATATGCTATGTATCTTCTAGCTTGTTGTTAGCAATTAATTGACATAGGCCTTTTGCCCTGACCAGCTTTGTTGGCTTGATGTCTAGATCAAAATCTTGGATCTTTGTAATCCAACTACCTCTTTTTGTGACAAACTCTTGCTAAGTTAATATGGACTTGACTGTAGTGTCAGGAACTAAGGCAGTAGTGTGTGAATTCCGGATATAGAAGCAAAAATGTTTGACTGCTTTCCCCACTACATAAGTATGCTTCTCTACATTTGAATACTTCATCTCATGGGTTTTGAGAGGGAAAATCATGAAAGAAAAAGGAGATTCCATACCTTCCTTGTCTTGTTGAACAAGAATTGCTGAAAGTTTGTGTTCAGAAGCATAACTGTATATGATAAAATCTTTGTTATAATTTAGACAAATCAAGGTAGGGGTGTGGGCAATGGTAGTCTTGGTATCCTAAAATGCTGACTTGCCTTCTTTAGTCTAGCTAAAGGTGGTCTTCCCTTTCATCATGTTCACAATGTGTCTAGTCTTCTCAGCAAATTTAGGGATGAACCTCTGTAAGAAATTCACCTTTCCAAAGAAAGAGTGAACAACATTTTTACTTGTAGGCAAATTAAGCTCTTGAATAGAATTGACTCTATCCGAGTCAATATTTATATCTTGTTTAGACACAATGTGTTTGAGGAGTTTCCCCTCTATTACTCCAAAAATAGACTTCTTAGGGTTCAAGGAAATACCATTCTAGTAGCAGCACTCTAGCACTTATTGTAAGTGGCGTACATGATCAGAATAGTGCTTTGAAAAGATGGTTAAGTCATCAAGGTATACCACTATGAATTTACCCATCTCATCTTTGAAAGCTAGGTCCATTTCTCTCTTATAGGTGGCACTAGCATTTATCAAGCCAAAAAGCATTCTTCTATATGCAAATGTACCCCAAGGTGTGGTGAATGTAGTCTTGTGTTGGTCTGCTTCACCAACTTCAACTTGATTATATCTTGAGAAGCCATCTAGCATTGATAACATCTCTAAACCTGTCACTATTTGAATCACTTGATCCATAATTGGCAAAGGGTAATTATCTTTCAAAGACAACTGATTCAGATTCCTAAAATTTACACAAATGCAAATTTTGCCACTCTTCTTCCTTACAGGCACTATGTTTGAAATCCATGTGGAATGATGGATTGGGAAGATGCTTCTAGCATTTAACATTTTTTATATCTTCGATATAATAGTACCTGATATTTTTGGATTGTACTGTCTAGATTTTTGCTTATAGGGCATTGCATTAGCCTTGAGAGGAATTCATGGTAGATTTCATCAGGTCTGAGAGACTTCAGGTCGTCATAAGAATATACTAAGACAACCATGTATTGATGGAGTAAAGTGGTGAAATTTAATCTTTCTTTAGGGGTGTAGCACTTACCAATGTTAACCATCTTGGGATTTTTTTTAGTAGTCAGATTTACTTGATCGAATCCCTGAGAGAAAATTCAATCTATTTACTATTGTTTGATGAATCTATCATGCTTGTCAAATAGTTTTTCAAGAGAAAATAGGCCTTTAGGAATTTTATTTCCTTTCATTTGTAAGAATTCTTCATTTATATCTGAACTAGATTCAGAGGTTCATTCATACTTTTGAGGTTCACTGCCTTCAAAACGTAGTTGTTTGAAATTATCTTTTCATTCTAGGAAGGTAATGATTTAATGATCATCATTGAACACTTGCCAATGATCAAAATTGTTAGGAACACTTGGTCTATAGATTAGCTCAATAGTATACCTATCTTCTTTGAAATATGAGTGAGGAACTAAAAGAGTTTCTAAAATAGCAAGTGCATCAGCTCTATCATTAGATTCCCTGGGTATGGCAAAAATGTTGAAAGCATCAAAGCTTTCAATTTGGTCCCAAAATAGGTTGTGATAGTGGTGTAATATTTCATTCTTAGTTTGGTATAAGTTTCTCACTTGACAAACCACTAATTTAGCATCCCCTTTGGCATGAAGAAACTTGATGCTTTTGTCTTGAGCAACCTTCAATCCAAACAACAAAGATTCATATCCAGCTGTATTGTTAGTGTTGCTAAATTGTAATTTGTAAGATGAAGGAAACATATCTCCTTGAAGAGATATCAACACAATCTTGGCTCCCAAACTGGTAGAGGAGTAGCTACCATTAAATTCCATAGTCCATACCTCATCAGACACTAATTTTTCTTTAGACTTTCCTTCATTAGAGAGGGATGGTCCTTCATTTTTATTACAACCTAATAGTTCTTCTACTATTCTAGTTGAATTGATTTCTGGGTTGACACTTTAAAGAATTTTATTAGGTGTTTCATGCACTTCACTGTAGATAGAAAGTAGTTACCCTTACCTGAGGATTCAAAAAGAATTTGAGCTTTAGGGGCTGATGTTTGGGTGACCACATATTTTGCCTCCTTTTTAGGAAGCAACCTCTTCATTATGCCTTTGACAAGCATTCTTGCCTCAGATAGGTCCATGCTTAATTCTCCTCCTATGTCCTTGCAAAAATTTCATCTACGAAAAATGCCATAGGATGCTAAGACATCAGCCACCAAGACAATCATCTTAATTCTCTTGTCTGAAAACATTGCAAATGCAAATTGGGCATCTTTGATTTGCCCTAGCAATGGTACTTACTTGTTTTCCATGGAGAAACATCTCCCAAATGTTTTGGTCAGTGTGAGGCCAAGAGATTCAGCTACTTTAATAGGCATGATATTGTTAGATGTGCTTGAGTCTATAATAAAATTACTTAACTTGTGACCATTTATTAATAGGGAAACATAGAAAGGTTCTATTTTCCCAGGGGCAGTTGGAGGAGTAATGACAAGATTATTCAGAATGGGAATGTTCTTTGGTGAATCAAGAGTTACCTTTTTAGCTTCTTGTCCTACAGGGATGGTTTGGTTCTTGACACATTGGACCAACTTATCCAATTGATCATGATTAGACTGCAAATATTCAAATTTAGACATTTGTATTTTTATCTTTTTGACATGATTGATTATGTCAAATGGCTGAATTGAGCTAGGTACAGAGGAAGGTATTTCAAACTTTTGAGTTTTAGGAGGGATGGGAAGAGGGCTAGTTTGCAAAATTAAAGTAGAAGTTGAAGGTGAAATTGATGTACTTACTTTTTGGGTGATCACCAGATCCTTTTGATTGGTAAGGCAGAGTGGTTCCATGCTTAAAAATTGTAATTGTTGGTTGAGGTTGCTCCTCTATCTTCCCTTTATCAACTTGTTAGACTGATTGGTTCTTGGACTTGGTAAACACTACATATGATCCATCAAAGGCTTCTCCTTTGCTTCTGGGTTCATCTTGATAGTACAAGAAACCAATGTAGGAGTCATCAGCTAATTCTTCTTGATTTTCTACAAGGATATTAACATCATTTTATTGATTCAATTCAGACTAGAAAGAGAACTCTAATTCTACTTCAAGATATCCCATTACTGAATTGGTTGGAGGAGCTTCCAGGGCAAGTTTCCCTTATGGGGGAGGAAGATGATTTTGTAGCCCTTGATTCTTGGTAGCATTGCCCTGATATGACTAATTTGGAAATGTCCTTCTTAGCATATCTCTGTATGAAGGAGCAGAAGACATTCCTTGTGCCATTTTATTTTTGAGAGCAAGCAACTCATTTACCAACTTCTACACCATTGGATCTGTGGTGCCTATAGATGAATATTTTGAAGATGATGAAGGTCTATTTCTCTTTGGATCTCTTTTTATCTTCCCTGATAAGATGAGATCATCTTCTACCTCAGTGGCCAAATGTTGAGCTATAACAAGATCTATTTGACCAACATGTCTCAAAAGAAAACTTACTTCAGGTAACTGAGAATTAATGAAGAAGCATTTGAGATTCTCAGCTGTAGATCAAGTAATTACAAGATTTTTTTCCCTCAATTTGTCAAACTTGGCTATGAATTCCCTCATTGGTTCATGAGATTCTTTATTCATCTGTGTAAGTTGAGCTAGAAGTGCATGTGCATCTTTTGCAAGTTTGCATCTAGATTCAAACTTAACTTTGAGGGTATTCCAATCAGTTACTGACCAAGCCTGTAGATGATGAAACCAATCTGTAGCAATACCTTATAATGTTTCTACAAATAGCTTGATTGCTACATCTTCAAATACTACTCCAATTATGCCATAGGCTATGCTGAAGGCTGTAATGTGTTCATCAGGATGAACTTTCCCATCACCATAGAATTTGGAGAAATTCTTCCTTGAACTACATGGAAGCTCATGTAGAGGTGGAGTAAGATTGAGAGGACCAAAATAATTACCCCAGGGGCCTTGAACTGCCATTATATGACTATGAAAAGGAGAAATAAAAAATCTCAGAGGGGTAATTATTGGCAAAGCTTTATCAATATTAGAAGTGGATACTTCGTTTGGCAATGGAGATCTGACTTTATTAAAAGGAAAGATCTTGGTTCATTGGAGGTGAGACGATGAAGGAAATAGATTAGAATTACTTTGTTGTACCAACTCGAATAAAGGGTCAACAATACCTTTAGCCCTTTGGCTTTGTGTATACCTTGAATCTACCAGATTGTGAAACAAAAATGGAAAAGAATTGACCTTGCTTTAGTTTGAAGCTTGAGGCTTTAAACTGCATGTTCTTTCCCAATTAGTGTGGAGGTGAATGGTAAAGTTATAATAATAATGGGTAAAACAAAAAAATGGAATGGAGTCTATAATGGATAATGGTAGAGACTAATTTCATCTGAAACTTGAGGTTTTAGAATGTACATAACTATATCCCTAGCAGAGTCGCCAAAAACTGTTGGTGAATATTTTGTTGATGAGCGTACTGATAAACAAAATAGGTCTAATCATCTAAAGTAGGAAGATTGGTCAGCCAAATGTGTAGGTTTACCACATCAAAAGGGGACTAATCTCTCCTCTGATCAAGGGGAGGTTCCTTATATATATCTGTATATATATATACATATATATATATATATATATATACATATATACATATATATATATATGTATATATGTATATATATATATGTATATATATATATGTATATATGTATATATGTATATATATATATATGTATATATATATATACATATAAACAGAAAATAATACTCAAGGGTAGGATAAATCATCCATCTCTCTTTTTTTAGAGATGATGCATGCAAATAAAAGGAGAAATCTTAGGGATAATGAAAGAAAGCACTCCTCTTCTTTTAGAAGTACCACTCAAAAAACCATAAGAATCTTCTTGGTAGTAATTTCAAAATGTAACCAAGGTCGTAGTAACTAGCAAATTGAGATGTAGCACAAAGTCTCCACCTGAATTTCCCAAGAGTGAGATACGAAGGACAATGAGGGCACAAAGTCATCCCAAGGTCCTTTACATAGAATCAAAAAAAAAATAGACTAAAGACAATTGTGGGGTCACAAAGTCTCTCCACAGTTGGCTTCAGGATGCATTCCTGACTACTTTCACCAATTATGCTTATTGAATTAAAGGAATAGAAAATATATTAAGGAAAAAGACATAAGAACAGTTTCCCTAAAAATAAAGATATCACAACACAAAGTCTAAAAAGTCACTTGCTTTCTTATTCCAATAACAAAATATGATCAAAAATCTGAGCTCAAAGTCTCAGTAATGCCTTTCAATTTGGGTAGAGTTTTGTTTCTGATAATCAGAGAGACTGAGCCACAATAACAAGAGAATCCCTTATATAGCCTCTTCAAGAAGGACTTGGGAATAGTAACACATCATGTTGCATTAAATTTTGTTAAGAAGACATGATAGAATTTAGGGGCATTTACCCATTTGCTTTTCTCAATGCAGAGAAATGGGTCACGCTATTGAAAGTTTGCATCTTTCAATATCCACCTGATGGTCTACTTCTAGAAACATATCTGATGTGCAAATTTTTTTGGCCATTCCTATTCTTTACGCTCCTCTTAGTGATTCTTCCTTTTAGTCTTGGCCTTAAAGCCTTTGAATGAATTTGGGTCTGTGCTTAAACCTGCAAGGATCAACAGCTATTTCATTGTTGAGACTTTGACGTCTGCAGGCTCGTCACTTTCCTTGACAATTCCTTCAGCTTTGTCATTTGATCTTTCTCGAAGGGGACCTGCCCTTCGGGGCCTTGAGAAATGGTCTACTTTGGGTCAAGAAGATCCCCCCACAAGGGTATCTACCCTTCAGGTGGTCTTTAGATGGCCTTCGGGCTTCTTTATTCTGGTAGGCCTTATCCTTTATTTCCTTAGGGCAATTTATCTGAAGTAAATCTTCCTTGCCTTGTCTTTCCATTGGGCTTTGCTTTGTTTTTCGAGTGAATTCCTTTGGACAAATTGTCTAGAGGATTTTGATTTGCCCTTTGCCTTGTTCATTTTCCCAAAGGAATTCACTTTGTCTATTTTTTTGGGGGAATTGTTCTGAAGGAAATCCCTTTGCTCTTTTGGCCTTTGAATTGGTCAATTTTCCTCCTTTCTTCCCTCTGCAAGGGCTATTTGAGCTCTAAATTAGCCTTTTGGGTTTTTTGCAATAGTTCACTTCAGTTTCTGAGTGTCCTCTATAAGGGTTGTTTATCCCTTGGAAATTTGGCTTAGTCAATTTTATGTGAATCTCAAATTGTGACACGTGGCAACATCCACTAATCTTAGAAACAAAGTGAAATGAGGTTCAAAAGATGACACTTGGCAGCATCCACTGAGTTCTGTCAGGTTTTTGTTTCCTCTCTTAGTCACTTTTGCCACAAAAATTCCCTTTGCAAGGGCAATTGTGTCTTTGATGCGTGGGGCACTCCTTTAAACTTGTCGCTTGAACGAATCGATTGAACCAACTTTGGTTCAACAGTTCAATTGTTCATTCCCTTGTTTCTATTGACTGCTTGAACCAAGATTTTTTGAAATAAGCCTCATTGAACCCATTAAAACTTGAACCCATTGAACCTTTTGAACCAATGTGGTTCAATGGTTCAATGGTTCAAGCATCGAAAACTTGTTCTTTTGATTGAACCTGCATGTAGAAGTCTTTGAACTTGTTGAACCATTAGTTTGTCACTTCCTTGTTCTTTCTAAGCTCTTTGATCTTCATCGCATTGGTTAAACCTTTGAACCTATAAACTTGTTAAACCCATTGGTTTAAGATTCAATAGTTTAATCGGTTCATTCTTTTTATTTGGCTAAGTCCTTTTGATCTTTTTGAACCAAATGCGTTGAACCATTTGGTCGTTGAACTTGTTGAACCAAAGTGGTTCAATCGTTCAATGGTTTAATGATTCAAGCCTTCTTCTTTTTTATAAGTGTTTTGAAGCCATTCAACCTTGAAGTGGTTGAACTTTGAACCTTGACAAATGCACTTAACTCTTGCTACTGATGTTGAACCTTTGAGCCCATTGAACCCATTTAACCAAAATGGTTCAAGGTTCAATGGTTCAATGGTTCAATCCTTGCTTAGAAGCTTGCCGATGAACTCTTTTGGTTGAGCCTTATCACTGAACCAATTTTGAAATCGCCTAAGTGTCAAGAGCTTGCTTCTTTCCTACAGAGTCCATAGAAATCAACCTATGAAGTCTATTAAACTTGACCTATAGAGTCTATAGATTTTCTTCCTATAGAATCCATAGATTGAAGCCTGCAGAGTCCATAGATTTAAGCCTAAAGAGTCCATAGATTTAAGCTTGCAGAGTCCGTATATTTTTGATAAGCTTGAAAAATGAGGAATTTGCATGCTTAGAACAAATTTTGAGAAGGGAAGAGATTATTTTGGTCTAAGGAACCAAACTAGTTCACATGTCCCAACAAATGAGAAGTCTATTTTTGGGGACAACATACTTCACTCAAACAACCCTCATAAGGCTTGATTAGGTCAAATTCCCTTGCTCATCATTCTCAAAAATTCTTATGGATATTAATTACTTATCCTATAATCACCTATTATGGCTTACATGACTTCCTTATTCTCTTCAAGTTTATATTTTATTATCTTTCACTCTCATATCCTTCGCATAGCCCAAATAGCCCTGTTATGCCTTGTACTTATACCAATCATTAGAAAATTCACACTCTTGGTTAGACAAGACATAAATACATTATGTTCAAATTCATAACATTTATTAAGACAATTTACACATAATAATAACTAATATTAGGGTCACCATTAGGTTGGCTAAACTCATTTAAACCTTAATCTTCTTCTAGGCCTACTTAGAGACCTAAGGCATTAGGTCTATCTTCTTCACAAAACAACTTGAATCACTATGGTTTATATGGCCCTAAAAAAATTCATAAAAACTTAAAAAAAATTTATTTAAAACCTCAAATGATGTCCTCCATTCTCAATAATTTACACATCCTTTGCATACCTCATGAAATCTCCATTATACCTTAAAGACCTATTAGGCATAATAACCCCAAAAACATAGTCTTCAAAGATGAAGCTCAAAAACCCTATATAAATAAATTAAATGAAAAATATAAATATTTATGGAAAATTAATTACTTTAAGGTCATCATCAAATCCATTATACATCATCACTCATGTTCCAAACACTCAAAAACACTTCACAAAGCTCACTCTGATCTACCAGAAAGCTCCAAAATATAGTCAAGAACCTTTGAACATAAAAATTTGTATATGAAAAATAAAAAACTAAAATTTAATTTATATGATCCCATATAACCTATTATACATCACCACATGCTTTGTAATATTCCAAACTATTCAAAACGATAGAAATTTTAATCACACTTACACACTGAAAACTACCTATAGCTCAAAAAACATGGTCATGAAGAATGCTATCTTTAACAATTGTAAGGTAACTTACATGACTTATTATTCAAATTAATATTTAATATGTGACATATATACCATCCTCAAATAGATAAATCATAATTTATAGTGTTAACTATTGGTCTTATAGACCAATTTGCTAAGCTTCACTCCCATAGTCCTTATACAACTAGATAAGACATTTTGGCTTCCCTATAAATATATATTAAAGTGGATATAAAAATTATAAAAATAATTTATATATAATTTAAATATAAAAAAATAAAAAATGTGCATTGGATACATCAAATCATGATATCAAGTCTCAAACTGATCACTTAATCTTATATACCTTAAACTGCAATTCTACTTTGAGAAATAGTCATGTTGAAAATGCATCCTAACACCTTTTTATACACAATAAATATATTAAAATTCATGAAAATTATTATATAATATCATTATATACAACTCTAATATCAATATAATAGCCTCAAAGGGAAATATCGGTCTTGCAGACCAATCTCACAATTATAGGTTTCACTGTCACAACTGAACTTGACATGAAAAATTGTGAACAAAAATTTCACCCCTTGAAAATAATTGGGAATCAATAAAAACTATATATGAAGTGATACAATTAATACAAAAAACTCCATGATAAATTTCACACAAATTAGGCCTGCCAAGGCTTCCATAAATACCTTCTCACTTTGACTAGTTTTTCTCACTGGTTTCACCATTAGCCCAATTTAGCGATAGTTCAAATTGAGTGACCAAAATAGTTGACATAGAGGATATAACTTTAAAATATACCTTAATTTTCATAAATAATGATTATATATATTATCCATTCATCTAATTTCATACTTGGTTTAATGCAACTTTTGTCTCCTATATCAACGTCTTTAGAAACAAGCATTTTCCTATAGGTTTCACTTACTATCCTAAAAAACTACTACCACTTGGATATGATTGAGGGAGTTAAATACAACCTCAAAACACTTATATAGGCATACAAGACCATTATGATCACATTCAAAAAATTTCTTCAACATTATGTCATTATGAAGGTTTTGAGAGGGTTTTAGACCAATTTCCAGTCTTAACATTTGTTCATATAGCTTTATCCTAAAAAAACAAATCATAATTAATATAAATAATTTATATGACCTTTTCCATCTCTCTCCAAGAGATAATATTCCCATGAAATAGTTGCACATGTCAGAAAAGCATCAAAATTTCCTTCTTGGGTCTTCATCTCTTCATTTTACACACAGAAGAGACATTTAAACTCATTTTCATGATTTATCCTTCAACTCAAGACCTAAAAATTCATAATATTAATTGAAATAACCTATTAAAATTTTTTAAAACTCAAATGATCTTTAGATCCTTGTAAAATGACTTTGAATCCTCGTTAGACCACACTAGGTCTCTTTATATGTCAGGGCTTGAACTACAAGTCACACTTTAGACCTTGAATATACATTGAAACCTCTTTAATTGATCTAAAAACATCATACCCATGTCATACATATTTATACCATAATTATACAAGTTAAGAATCCTCTAAACCTGATCATGATGCCTCATCATGTAATATTGATTCTCAAGAACAAGTCCATTCACATAGACCTACTAGGCACCATACCACTTTACAACCTTCCTACCACTATAGATACACTATAAGGCTCATTATATTTCTAGACAACCTCATTCCATGCTCAAATACTGCCACACATATTCTCACAAACCTTATTTCACTTACTCCACTAGGCTTCACTATGAATTCCTTTACCAAGACAAGGCTAGGTGTCTCAAAATACCATATATATTCACAATATCACCTTTTTAACATCAATAACACTCAATTTACCTTTGACATAAATGACAACATAAATGCCTCAAGAGTAATAATAGGAAAATACCTCAATAATCTCCCCTTTTATCATTGATGGCAAACACTCCTGTAAAGTAGATCAATCTCATCTCTCCAAGCTCCAATCAAGTCTTTCTCCCCCTTTGACATTAATGAGAAAGGGTCATATAAAATATCACAAGGCCATCCACACATAGTCTATCAATCCTTGGAATTGACACTCACAAAACTAAAAATCTCCCCCTTTGTCCATACATACTTCTCTTCAAGCTTCTTAAAAGACCTAATTGGCTCCCCCTAACTCCATTCTTCACCTAAATCATATCATTTTAAATTAAAAACCAACTATTTATAACAAATACATATCTCACAATAATGTCATACCTTGAATGAATATAAATTCACCCATTCATGGATAGCCAATAATGATGAACATATTTTATGTAACAACTATCCTTCTAGGGCCCACATTGCCTTGTCTTAAGGTTAACGACCCTTTTCACATGAAGCTAACAACCATTACTGACTTTTAAAGTAAACATAGGATCCTATGAAGTTTCCAACCCCTAAACATCCAAGTAGTACAATAGTAGATAGGTCTGTGAGATCTCATTCTCTATTTTATACCTCTATCAAACAATCATGATAAAGACTATTAATCACCTCTATATGTACCATTCAACATAGTCAATACTAATATGGTATATCAGACCTTTGAGTAAGATTACTATTGATCAATCTTATATTGTGCCTACTTTGTCAAGGTCCTCATACACTATTCACTTGCATTATATTATCCTAACATCACTTTAATATTCATCAAGATCACTTGAATTCATATGGTAAAGACTAAAAGCAACTAATTCTATAGATACCTTACACTCATTGACTTATCATGGTTTCACTATGTTTTTCAAACTCAAACCTCTATGACCTTCCTTTAAGACATAATAGTTGACCATGAAAACTACCTTGGAATGACTCTAATGATCTCAATAATACCTTAAAATATCTTATCATTGTTTCATTTATCATGACCACAAGTTACAATCACCTTTTTAGATCTTTATACATTCAAAAAGTTCAACCCAAACTTACTATGGATACAAGAAAATTCACAATCTTGCATAGTCAACCACCTTATTTTATTAGGCCTACCAGAGACCTAAAACATTCAGTCATCTTCTCATCTCTTCTATTTTCCCTTATTCATCTATGATTCACCTAAACATTGCCTCATCAACATACCTATGCTCATCTATGTAAGCTTCATAGACTCAAATCAGCTCTTCTAACTTGATGATCAACTCATTCTTCACTTGCAGACCTCTACATTTATAGATACTTATGACTTACATTTAGATCACTTTGTGATGTTTAATCATTGGTACAGATCACATGATCATATGTCATGGTTTAGATCACTTCATAGCATCTTCATGGAAACACAAGGTCAAACATACTCTTTAAATTATCTCTAGTTCTTGAATCTTATAGACAATACCTCTACCAAGAATGCCATTGGTCTTATAGATTAATCAACAACTCTCATGATCCTTCACCAAGAAACCTACACAAACCTTCTTACAAGACCTAAATTAAGGTTCTTCAAGACACCTTGATGCTTTGACCTATTCCTTACTCTCAACATGTCTTCAGAGTTCTTCTGGATTATCAACTTAGGTTTGATCTTTGACTTAGATTTTACATAATCCTTTTGAGCTGACAAATGGAAATTTTGACATTATTTCAACTTTAACTAATTTCCTACAATAACACATAACTTATACTAGTTTAAGTGTTGATCAAGCCTCATATTTTCATCATTCTTCTCCTTATTCAACTCTATCAGTATTATCTTTCTTTGATAGACCATCATTACAAATAAGATAAATGATGTCATCATCATAATACAAGATTTTGATTCCTAGCATCATTTTTTGGATATTATACCTCTCTAAAGGACTTGATATAATACCAATTTTTTTAATAATAGGAATTAGTGTTTCCAAAACTTACATTCAATTCCACTTATCACTTATGAAGCATTCATTCAAACACATAGATCAAACAATGTATAAAGAAGCATACACAAGAGTATGATGAATAAAACACATCATATATGTGGGAAACCCTCATAGGGGATAAAAACCACTAACACACCACTTGGACTATAGTATTATAATAAATGGATCAAGACTTAGTGAGGCATCAACCCTACAAGGAGCACCAACCCCTCACTAGTCAAGCACCAACTCAAATAGGTCTTTAGTAATCTCCAAATTACAAGGAAGAACCCACCCACTAAATGACTCAACATAAACTAAAAAAAATTAATGACACTTATTAAATCACTATCCTACAAGGTATATCCCACTCCCTATTGATTAAGCATCAA
The DNA here is from genome assembly GCA_037957365.1 of Torreya grandis. Classification (NCBI taxonomy): domain Eukaryota; kingdom Viridiplantae; phylum Streptophyta; class Pinopsida; order Cupressales; family Taxaceae; genus Torreya; species Torreya grandis. Next base: position 255,312 of record JARHVA010005023.1, read on the forward strand.
ATCAGCCAAGACAAACTTGATCACCTTCACAACACCTTATTGCTCAATCAATAGATGGTGACCTCTTCTTCAGATCTCTATCTACTATATCCACTATAATATATTATTAACACATATTTAATTCATATATTATGGTATCTTAATCAAAATAATATCACCCCTTCAATTCTCTAAAACTTACTCTTCAAATAAGCAAACATGCCCTTCTTCTACTTCACTTAAACAACCCTCATAAGTCTTGATTAGGTCAAATGCCCTTGCTCATCACTCTCAAAAATTCTAATGGATATTCAATACTGATCATATAATCCAATTATATGGTCTAAATGACCTCATTTTTCTCCTCAAGGTGCTATTTTATTCACTTTCACTTTCATATCCTTCACATAAACCAAATAGGCCTATTATGCCTTGTATGTATACCAATAATTAGAACACTCACACTCTTGGTTAGTAAAGAAAATAATAAATTATGTTCAGACATAAAAAATATATTATTTCACATTACACATAATAATAAATCATATTAGAATCACCATTAGGTTGGCCAAACTCATTTAGACATTAATCTTCTTTTAGGCCTACTTAGAGACCTAATGTATTAGGTCTATCTTTTTCACATAATAAATTGAATCAATATGGTCCAAATGGACCTAAAAAAGGTACTAAATAATTTAAAACACTTAATTTAAAACTTAAAATTAACTCATAAATTCTCAAGAAGTCACACATCCTTCACTTACCTCATGAAAGCTCCATTAGGCTTTAAAGACCTATTAGGCCTAATTACACCAAAAACATAGTCTTCAAAGATGAAGCTCAAACACCCTATATAAATACATTCAAGGCACAATATAAATATTTATGTAAACTTAATGAACTCAGGTTCATCATAAAATCCATTATAAATCATCACTTAGGATCCAAATACTCAAAAACACTTCTTCAAAAATCTCACTCTGATCTACCAGAAAGCTCTAAAACATAGTCAAGAACCTTTGACAATAAATATTTTTATAGGAACATTCCAACACTAATAGTTAATTTATATGAACCAATGTAAATTATTATACATAATCACATGCTTGGTACACTTCCAAACTGGTCAAGAAGACATAGAAACTTCAATCACACTTACACATAGAAAATTACCTAGAGGTCCAAAAATGTAGTTATGAAGAATGCCATCTTTATCAATTTTAAGGCCACTTTAATGAATTTTAATTCAAATTTATAGTTAATATGTGACCTATATACCATAATAAAATATATATTTCATAATTTTTAGTGTCAACTATTGGTCTTACTAAATAATTTGTTGAACTTCACTCCCATAATCCTTACACTAATAGATAATCCATTTTTAGCTTCCATATTATAACCTCTTAAAGTGACTCTAAACATTATATAAATCATGTATAAATCATATACATCTAAAATAAATTAATATTTGTACTAGATACATCAACTTATGATATCACATCTCAAACTCACCACTTCATCTTGCATACCCTTACTACCATTCTACCTTCAGAACTAATCATGGTGAACATGCATCCCAACACCTGTGTAGATAAAATAAATATATTCAAATGAATTAAAATTATAATATAATATAATTATAGATACATATAATATAAATATCATAGGATCAAAGGGTAGTATTCATCTTGCAGAGCAATCTCACAGTCTTGGGTTTCACTGTCACAATTGAACTTGACATGATAGCTTATGAACAATAATTTCACCCCTTAAAAATGATTAGTAACATCTAAAAATTTAAGATAAAGTGATAAAATTCATATAAAAACACTCCATGATACATTTAACATAAATTGGGCCTGTTAAGTTTCCTTAAACACCTTTTCACTCTGACTATTTTTTATCACTAGCTTCACCATTAGCCTAGTTTAGCAATAGGTCAACTTCAATGACTAAAATAGTTAAAATAGAGGATAAAAATTTAATATATACCTTCATGGTCATAAATCATGAGTCTCTATCTTATACATTCATCTATTTGCATACTTGATTTATTGCAACTTTTATCTCCTATATCAAATTCTTCAGAAACAAACATTTTCTTGTAGGTTCCACTTACTATCTTGACAAAATTATACCACATAGAGATGATTTATGGATTTTAATACAACATAAAAACAATTACCTAGGAATACATGACCATTCTAATCACATTTGAATATGTTCTTCAACATCAGGTCATTATGAGGGGTTTGAGAGGGTTTTAGATTATTTTCAATTCTTAATGTTTGTTCATATACATTTGTCCCTAAAAACAACTAATAATACTTGTAAAGCATTGATATTACCTTTTTACATCTCTCCTAAATATCTTATCTTCCCATGCAACTATCACATGTGTCAAAAATCATCAAAAGTTCTTTCTCAGGTCTTCATCTCTTCATCCTGCACACATAGGAGTCCTTCAAACTCATTTTCATACTTTTTCCTTCAAATTAGGACTTACAAATTCGTAAGTAGTATTTAAATAACCTCTTATTTTTTTTAAAAAACTCAAATTATCTATATCACCTTGTAAACTAATTTTGACCCCTCATTAGACCACACTAGATATCTTTACACATTAGGTCTTAAACTTCTAATCACACTTTATAGCTTGAATATAATTTGAAACCTCTTTAATTTCTCTCAAAACCTCATACCCATGTCATAAATACTCATACCATTCTTACACAATATCACAAGCCTATAAACTTGATCACGATGCCTAATCATGCCATATCCATGCTCAAGAGCAAGTCCATTCACACAGACCTAATAGGCACTATACTACTTTGAGACCTTCCTACCACTATATATGAACTCTAAGACTCATTATCATACCAAAAAACCTCATTATATGCTCAAATAATACCACACATATTCTCACAAGCCTCAACTCACTTACTCCACCAAGCTTCACTATGCATTCCTTTACCAAGACAAGGTTAAGTTTCAAAAAACACCATGTGTCTTCACAAGATCACTTCTAGAACATCATTGACACTCAATTTACCTTTAAAATCAATGAAAACATTAATTCCTCAAAAAAAATATTAACATACCTCAACAAACTAAGGCAATAATAATCCATTAATGGGTTTAAAATTTAGTTTTCTAATGTTAGAACCTAGAATGCCATTATAGGTATTTCTTCTAAAATATAATGTTTGAATCTTTAACTTGATTTAAATTCAATATCTCATAGTTTCATTCTATATATTCATGTTTGAAACACTCAATAAGGTGGGGAAATCATAAAGGATGGGCTAAAATAATCGAAATAAATAGTATATTACAATACTTTTAATATTCCCTTGTTCTATTGCCAATATATTTATGTGTAATTCAAGCATGAAATGGGGTGGGGAAAGTGTAAAGGAGGGGAAATAATACCTAAAATAAATGATAGGTTAAAATATTATAATCCATCCTCTCCTTCTAGTGCCAATATGTTGATGTGTATTTCAAGCACACAATAGGGTGGGAAAAGAGTAAAGGAGGGGCTAAAAGACCCAAAACAAACAAGAATTGAAAATATTTTGACTCATACCCTCCTTATAGAACCAATCTATACATGTATGTTTCAAGCACACAATAGGGTGGGGTAATATTAAAAAAGATATGAAACAAATGAGAGGACAAAATACTCTAACTCAAGACTTCCATCTATCAAAAACATATTGATGGGTCATTTGACACACCAAATCTAAGATCAAATTTTCACATGCCCAATCCCTCATAAAATAATGATCATGTGGTCTCCATAGAGTATGTTATTATCCTATCATGGTATACTTGGTGACCTAGTTAGTCTATGCATAACTTTTCTAATTCAAAGAGAAATGTAGGTTTGGAATATTTAAACTTAGTTTTATCATCATTGTTTCTATCTAATTTTTGTTGTTTTCTTAACTGTGAAAAGAATAAACTAGTTAAGAAGGGTGTGCAGAAGAATACCTATTGAATGCACGCATGTCAAGTCCAAAATTTATGAGAAATCCTCTTTAGATAGGGAATAATGATTTGAAATAAGAAAGTAATACCACAAAACTTGTTGGTTAGACAAGTAATTGGGTGGATTGCCTAACGTGAGTTAGATCCTAGAAGTGAAAACTTTCTAGCAGGCTGTCAATCCACCTACTTTTAACACTCAAGTTTGTGAATAAAAATAAAATATACTTGCATTTAAAATATCAAATAATTAAAATTAAAAACAATTTAATAATAACAAATAACTAAATTAAGATAATAAATTTAACTACTTTTAAAATAATGACTAAATAAAATAACTAATGCTGAAAATTACTCAAAGTAAGGTTATGGTTTTGGTTTGTAAATTTAATAAGGGATTAAATAAAGGTGGTTTGGTTAGTTGATGAATGGTTAAGGTAATAAAAATGTAAAGGTTCAACTGGGATAAATGGGTGAATGGTTGATGAGGTAAGAAGGTACGTAGTTAAGATGGCAAAGGGGGAAGAGGATAAGGGGTGTAAAAGTGGCAAAAGTGTGAATTGATAAAAGATGATAAGGGAGAAAATGGATTGAGATAATGAAATAAAAAAGGAAAAAAATGGATAAGTGGGGATGAAGAGATTAAAAATACAAGGGGATGATAAAATTAAATTGAAGAAACAAAATCAAATGTTACCTTCCAAACTTGAAGAAGAATGTTGTTGATGATGATGTTGTTGAAGTTGTCTTGAGTTAATTTCGATAGAGCTTCTTTGATTTTAATTATTTTCTTCCAAGATATGGATGACCTCTAAAATTATGACCTCCTTAAAAAACCTACAACAAAATCCTAATAACCAAAGACTAAATTCCAACTTCACCTTGGGTGAAGGAGAGGGGGGTATTTATAGCATTTGTTGTCAAGAACCATGCCAAAAGAGGGAATAGTAGAAGTATGGTGCCATTTCCAATATGGTGTATGAATGAGTCAAAATATGAGGGTTTTGGTATTCTTACATTGATCATGGGTATCCCATGTTGGTTGGTGTGTCTCCCCCCTTTCACATGAGTCCAATTTTGAATGAGAATCATGCACATGAGCCTAAATGAGGCCAAAGACTTTTCACCACCATTTCTTGTCTTCAGCCAAGCACTTAAAGAGATGACACACAAAATGTGGTGCCATTTTACATGTGATGCATGAATGAGTCAAAATATGAGGTTGGTGGGATTCCCACCTTGATCATGGGTCTCCCATTTGGGTTGGTGTGTCTCCCACCTTATACATGAAACTAATTTTTAATGGGAATCATGCACATGGGTATAAATGAGGCCAAAGACTTTTCACCACCATTTATTATCTTCATCCAAGAACTTAAAAAGATATCACACAAAATGTGGTGCCATTTTCCATGTGGGTGCATGAATGAGTCAAAATATGAGGGTGGTGGGATTCCCACCATGATCATGGGTCCCCCATTTGGGTTAAAAAGTCAAAAATGGGTGCCCTTTGTCTTTTCCAAAGAACTAAAGAGTTCGGTATCTCATTTTGAAGGCCAATTTCATGTGTGATGGTAAAATATATGTTAAATGATGGCCCCTTAAGGGAAAATTCACCATAACTCAAGGGGGGATCCTTGTGATGCTTAAATGAGGTCATTAAGCACTTTGGGAAAGAGTCCCAGGTGGGGTATGATGTCCCACATCAAGTAACCTTAATTCTTAACCATGTGACTTTCCATATCACCTCCCAAGTTACCTTCCATGTCTCTTTCCATGTCATATGCCATGTCACTTTTCAAGTCATCATGAATAGTGATAGTGGGTCCCATAGTGAATAGTACTATCAAATAGTAATATTGAATAGTACTATGTGACTAGATGAATATTGATTTGGTTAGGTTAAAAGGGGTTTATTAAGGGTTGGTTTAGGGGGTATTTAGGGGGTTTTTAGGAATTTAGTCATCAAAAACTATAAGTGTGTAGTTTTATAATGTCTACATTTTTCCCCTTTTTGTTATGTGGATTTGAATTAACAAGCTAGAAAATAAAAAAATAATCACTTGGTCAAAGGTCAGTGTGCCCTATGTATGAAATAAGGTGTTCCTCCTCAAACCAAGAGTTGGTGAGGAAAGGCCAAATCAGGCGTAGGTTTGATAAGTAGTTGGTGAGGAGGCACTAGGTGGTGCCACAAGGTAGCTAGGCATGTGAAATGCCAATGGGTACATAAAATGTGACTAAGCATGATAGTCAAGATTGTGTAAAGACTAAAGCTATAATTTTTGATAAAAATAAGGTTAGGTTCTAAATGGACATATGATAGGTTAATTGGTCCACAAATTTAGTCATAGTTGATTGGATTAAGCCGATCGAGTCATCTAGACAAGGTCCGTGTTGTTTATAGGTATCCAGGCTAAGGAAATGCTCCCATATAACAACAAAAATTATATGGTTGCACATGAGGTAGGGAATATAAGGTGAAACATGGAAAACATAGTTAGTGTAGTAAAAAATATCAAGGCAAGGTCATCATAAAACATGCAAAGAGGTTGGGTAAAAAATGGCTAATGTCAAGGTAGATGTGGGTAGGTGGATTGGTTGGTTGAAATGGGGTGGTCGAGCCGACTCCATATACACTAAGAAATTGGACACTACATACATAGTTCCATGGATATAATGTCCAAAATGAACTTCAAGCCTAATGTAGTTTTTCTGAGGGTGGGAGTATTGGTTAACTTGGTTTCCCCAATTCGATGTATCATGCAGTTAGGTTTGGTTGAAGGATGTTGGAGAAAGGGAAAATCTAAAGGGTGGAAAAGATGGCTATCAAATATTTTTTTGATTAGTTTGGTAGAAATTGTGGATGAGAGTACCTAGGATGAAATTAGATGATTGATTCAACTATGAAAAAGGAATTTGTCACTACTTGAATCGCCATAGTGACCTAAAGGGTTCTTTTATCACCATCAAAATAAGCTGACATTATGCACACTCCACAACAATGTCATTAATAGGATATGAAAGTGTATTATTCAATGATTCAAGGAAGTAAATTAGAAGAGTGGGTAAATGAGAAGTTTTGAAGATTTGAAACCTTGACTCTTGAGCTAGTGGTGCCCTAAACTAAGTAAGCATTGAGTTTTGATGGAATTCAGAGAAAGATTTGAGGTGTTTTAGAATATGGAGCAAGGAAAATAATAATATTATTAATTAAATAAGGGAGAAGGTTGAAATAGGAAGGGAAATAAATGGTATAAATGTAAAATTGAGAGGGAAAATAGAAGAAGAATATATAATAATGAAATTACTTCAAGAAGTGATATCTCTCCAAGCTTGTGTTCAAAATCTATTGTGCTCCTCTGATTTTGTTCATGATCATAATTAGATTGATTTGGTGTCCAAGCATAATTATTCTTCTTTTTATTTCATGTACCATATTCCACTGTGCTTCTCTGATTTCAACCATGACCATAGTAGGTATTCTTCCATGCATATTCATAGTGATTTCCCCATTCATTCCATATGCCATAGTATTTTTTCTTTGGATTCCATGCATATCCATAATGATTTGAAATTTTATTTCATATATAGACAAAATGATTGTTGTTATGACACTTTCTCACCTAGTTCCATGATTTTTTCCTCTCATGATGATGTGGGTGTCTATACACCTCAACTTTTTCCAATACCTTGACCTTATCCACCTTTGCTTCTACCTCTTCCACCTTTTCCTTATTTGTCTCTTGAGTATATGAAGTGTTGATTTGTAGTGTGTTTTTATCTATTTGATCTGAATCTTCATCATGATCTTCATCACCTATTTCAATCTCATCTTTATGATCTACCTAGATTGTTATTGGTGCCTTTTTAACTATGATATCTTGTAAAGTGATCTTATTTTTCTTATACCAAAACTTCATGAACTTTTTCTGAATATTAATATTCATTGTTCCCAAAGTCTCTGACCATGGATATCTAAGAACTATATCCATATCATCCATATCCAAAGCATAAAAATCTGAATGCAAAACATATTTTTCCATAATGAGCTTCAAATATTTAAACATTGAAATATTATTACCATCTACTTGAACCTCCTTGATATTATTTGCTTAAACATGTAGATGCTTGGCCACATTCATGTTAATGAAGTTATACTTGTTGGTAGGGTTTATGGACATAACCACCTTCTTATTTTGAATGCATCCATGAAATTGAAAAATTAACTCAGATTTATTTGGAGCCCAATTATTTGAACCCTTATCTTCTTCCTCTTCTTCCTCTTCTTCTTCACTTAAACCTACTTGATATTATTTGCTTGAACATGTAGATGCTTGGCCACATTCATGTTAATGAAGTTATATTATTTTCTTAAACATGTAGATGCTTGGCCACATTCATGTTAATGAAGTTATACATGTTGTTAGGGTTTATGGACATAACTGCCTTCTTCTTTCGAATGCATCCATGAAATTTAAAAATTAACTCAGATTTCTTTGGAGCCAAATTATTTGAACACTTATCTTCTTCCTCTTCTTCTTCACTTGAACCTCCTTGATATTATTTTATTGAACATGTATATGCTTGGCCACATCCATGTTAATGAAGTTATATTATTTGCTTGAACATGTAGATGCTTTGCCGCATTCATGTTAACGAAGTTATACTTGTTGGTACGGTTTATGGACATAACCACCTTCTTATTTTGAATGCATCCATGAAATTGAAAAATTAACTAATATTTATTTGGAGCTAAATTACTTCTTTTTCTTCTTCTTCTTCTATAGCCCATCGATCTAAAAAGATCTATTCCATTTCTTTCCATGAAGAAAACCTTTCTATATAGCTCAACTGATCAAACCAATGTAGTACAGGCCCAAACAAAAAAGGAAGTAATCATATTTACCCAATTTTTTTTTAAAATGATTCTCCAAAAGGAGCCACCATTCTCTAGCATCAATATCATCTTCCCCTGAAATTTTTTGTAACTCCATGATCCACAACAAAATTAAGGTTCATGAAACCCTAAAATATCAATAACTCATACAAAGCTGATCCACAAAGTCCCAAATTTTTATTGTATATTTATATTACTATGTTGGAATCTCAGTCAAAAGTTTGTGAAAAAATATCACAAATTTTGACCTATAGATTGAATATACAAAAAAACATAAAATTGTAACAATTCACTCAAAACAACTCAAATTTGTTTGAAATTTTATAGTGATTCTCTTATATCTTCTTACATCTCCAATAAACATTTCAAATAAAAATTCCATATATTTCAGAAGATATAGTGAAATTAGGGTTCAACTCCACACAAATTGCCCAAATTGAAGCTCTGATACCACTTGTAATGAAATCACTTCAAGAATAAAGTATAATAGCAGAATTAGATCCAAATATGACTAAAATATATCTAAATATATGATAATAGATAAGCAACTTTGAGGGGGAAACCTCCACAAGCTTTAATAAGAGTAGAATTCACAATATATGATGATAAACAATTACCCACTACCTCCTATATATAGTCTATCTAGGCCATGGTTACTCCATAGGCTGACCTATTAACCAAAATAAATCATAGAGAAATATGACATAACATCAAAAAGGGATAAGTAAGCCAAAATTTTGCTAAACCTTTCCTCATAAATGTGATAGGTTAGGGGCATAGCATATATGAAGATAGACAGATTGGGGAGTTGAAAAGGAAGGTGGAAAAAATAGGTTCAAGGAGAAAATAGTTTGATAGAATAAGGTAATCCTATAATAGGTTACTAGGTGGAATGTAATTAAAGATTAATACTATTATAGTGCATAGGAGGATGTAGGTTAGGTAGGGAGAATCAAGGAAAATTATTGGTTGGGAGGTAAGTCACATGAGAGGGTATAGCTAGCATCCACACGTAGGTACCCAAATATTCCAATTGAAGGTGGTTTTGGTTTTGATTATAATATCTCTAAAGGCTAGATTAAAAGGGGTTTAAAATAGGCAAGACCATCGGGGGTAGGGAATTAATCTTCATCTTGATGGCTTAGCAGTGCTCAGGCTCACTTATTGGTCATATGAGCTTGTGAGCCTGGCTGATTGTGTTATAGAGCCATAGGATTGGTATATATCTCACAATAAACCAAAGTCAAATGGAATACATTTAAGGCCATAATATGCTCTATGTTTTTATCATATAAGATAAAAATGGGTAGAGGGTTTAAAATGGAAAAAAGGTGATAGGTAGGCTGAATGGAGTAGTTGGAGAGGGACAAAAAAGAAGATCCAGGCTCAACATGCAAAGGCATTAAAGGAAGAAAGGGATGCACCTGAAGTAATGAACCTAAATAGAGTTAATGAATTAAAGAAAATGCATGGATGATATGAGGAAATAAATAAGAATATGTATGTAGAGTTAGTACAATTGGTGACCACACTGTAAGGAGCTAGAAGCTGAATGGGAGAAAATAAGGAGATCTAACAAGGGATGAGGTGAAGGTAGACCAAGAGATGGATGAAGAGATATGTGAAGAAAACAATGAGGTCACATATAAAGTTGAATGTGGAAAATGATGGAAGGATCCAAGTATGGACATCATCTCCTCCCATGCCTACTTCACATACCCATGAACATCATGTTTGAAAGCATAGTGGTCCTTCATTATTTCAATGATACCATGGCTACTATCTTGGGCACAATTATCCTCCATATCTTTTTAGGGCCCCATAATATTCCTAAAATTTTTTATGTTGTAGAAGTAGAGTTCCAATACAATGTTTTACTTGGCCACCCTTGGATTCATGCCATGATTTGTGTCCCTTCCACCTTACATCAATGTGTCAAATTTGAGCACAAAGGACAAGTTGTGACTATCTAGGCTGAAACTAGTACTTTCACATCTTTAAAATGAATATCAGCCTAGTGACATCCTTATTCCTCTTTCATCCACCTCACAACCATATGCTAATGACACAACCCCACCAACCAAAACTCGTGACACTTCCACACCAAATGTTGATGAAGATTCTACTAGCTCATATATCCCTTCTTCCCAAATTCCTATAGATAACCCCATGAAAACAACATTAAAACATCTTTACCTTAGGGAATATAGACTCTTAGCCTTGGATGCCTTCTTTACTCCCCAAGAATATGGGAATCTTAGACATGACCCTTCCTATGACCCTAACATTGGAACCTATTGGCCAAAAATTAGCCTACATATAAAATTTTTACCTAGATAGATCATGAAAATCTCTTAGACCTTTTAGTAACCTCATACCCCCACGATTAGTCCCTCTTTTGTCCTAAATTGATGATGTAGTACAATATTTGGGGAGGTCCTAGTGTGCTGTGAGAAGCTGAGCAAAGTTTTGGTTGAGTGAGCATCTATGGGCATGAAGGAGATTTAACACATTTGAAAGATTTATTGAGGTTTTTGTAATTGAATAATATCATGAAAAAATTGTTTGAATGATTTGAATAGTTTTCAACCTTGAGAAACCACTTCAAATTTGAGAATTTTAGTTTCAGGGACAAAGTCCCTAAAAGTTCAAAAAACTGGTTCCAAACACTTTTGTTCATGCCATGAAACAATATTTCATGGGGATTTGATGCATACAAATGTTAAAATATTTTATCCATATCATAGGGTAAGATCCATACAAAAACTAAGGGGTGTTTGAATAGAGGAGAGTAGTGTTTCAGGGCCTCCAAGTTTCACTTTTATTCACTATGATCATTTCATGTATTATGCAGGCTTTGTGTATCAAATGACATTCACACCGAAAGATAGAAATTAAAGGTATAAAATTTGGAATGGAAAATGATGGTATCTTATCAAATGTGAATAAAACGTGTCCCAAGAGTTTTCATACATGAAAAGGGCAAAAAATCTATTTTTTTTGTTTTCTAGGCCTAGAGAGCTAAGAGAGGACTAGAATGCCAGAAGACAAAGGGGTAAGAAAAGTAATTTAATTGGGATTTATGAACTTAAATTTGGATTATATTTGGGGGAATGGATGATAAATATAAAAATATCTTAGTTTCCTTTGTTCACCCCTATAACTCAAGAACCATCATCAAAGCAAAAATAGGGCAGCAAGCTTGCACTTTTTTGTTGTTTTTGGTTTGAGAGTTTGGTAATGTTTACATTATTATTAAATTTTTTTATAGGTCTAACCAATTAATAAATATAAAATGAATCTAATAATAGGTCAGGTGAGGCTTATAATTCATTTTAACCCCCCAAATCCAAAACAGGGTCTTAAAAAGAGCATGAGAGAAGCCCTAAACTATGTTTTTGTTGTTTCCAAGAGTTTTAACCCTCAAAAATTTCCAAACATTTGTAATCTGATGTTTCTAAAGGTTTAATAATTTATTAAATAGGTTTTTTATTTATTGGAATCTATATGGCATGGTTATAGACCTAGGGTGTGCTTAAAGGTTAATTAGGCCTAATTGAGTGGAGCCTAATGAAGGGAGTGTGATCTTGGAGTGGAATCAAGTGAAGAAACTTGTAACACACATGTAATGAGATGGATAATAGCTATAAATGGTCTAAATTTTTTAGGAGAGATTATATAATGGTCAACCCATAAATAATTTGATCAGAAAGGGGTTTACAAGCTTAGAGAAGCCATGGCGAGTATGTTGTGTGGAAAGAACTGTTTTAAGGGAATTTAGGAGTTAAAAGGGTTTATTTTTAGGTGTGATAATATAACCTTAGAATATCCATGAAAAAATATTGATCCATTGAAGCCTATACCAATTTTTGGTCTTTGACACCCTTGAGATCAGTTTCCTAGTGGAAGCTATAGGAAGCATGGGAGTTTGAAGGCAAAGAAATGAAGAGTGGAATGATGCAAGGATGATCTCCATGAGCTTTTAAAATCAAAATAATCATGTCATAGAAAAAAAAACAAATCAAGGAGAAAGAAAGATTAGCTTTTATTTTTGACAATGCATGCATGTGTTACTAGATTTTGCCAAAATGGGCCTACAGGCCAAAGTATGTAGGATCTAATCATTGAATTTTGTGTAAAAGCTCATTATGACTTACTCTACCCATTAAACATCTTGTTGAGGATTTTTGACAATGGGATATATTCACTATTTTGGGAAATATATAGGTTAAGTCAAAGCATGAAATTTGGTATGTAAGGTCTACATAACCTACCAAAGCATCACATAAAATCATAAAGGTTAAAGAAAGAGTGAAAGTGTCTGCTATTTGTACACAATCCATTGTCAGTCAAGAAGGTAGCCAAGGGAAACCAAATAAAGTTTTGTTAGTTCTAAATACCAAGAAATAGTTTAGGCCTTAGAGAATTTTTATAATGGTATAATATGATTTTTTAAACCTATATTATCTTATTTTAGTGATTATATTTAGGGGTTTCATGCAAAGGTTTGAAGAAAGTCAAGTTCTAGCATGAAGGATTCATGTAGGCAACTCAAGGTAATTTTTGGTAAAAAGGATCTACATGAAAAATTACTAGTTCAAATGACTTGAAATTTGGTAGGATTGGTCCTCATGACCTGTTATATACATATAAATTCTTTTAAGTGTCATGTTATTATGTGAAGTTCTTGTTATTTTGTCACAGTCCCCCTATGTCTCACAATGGTCACTATTCATGCAAGCATACTTTTTGGATTTTTAGGGTGTGTTTTCTATTTTAAAAGTTTATGAAAGTGTTTTAAAATAATGGTAAGAGGTTTTTAATCTTCTTAAACACATATTTATGGTTTCCACACTTCAAACTCCATACAAACACATCGGCAAGATCAAATCCCCACAGGCATCCTCAAGGCATAAAAGGCAAGGTTGAGTTTTGATCATTTGGAGAGGTGTAATGAGGTGTTTCAGATGTAATTAATATTTTTAAAATAAAATGAGATAATTTTAATATTAAAATTGGTCATTTAGAGAATTTTAAGATTTTTTAGGCTTAAGACACCTAGTTTTAGTCCATCTTCATATGCTTATTTCTTTCATACCATGAAGAGTTGGGACAAATTATTTTAGTATGTTTTGAGTACCCATATGTAACTGAAATTAATTATGTATTGAGGTTGGTTAAGGGCCTGATTTTTATGAAAAATTGCTAAGAGTGTAAGCATGCCCAAAATGCTTACAAACCCTTCATGCAATCATCTTTACGTGTGTCTTTTCACACCTTACGCATGGGAGCCCAATTTTTTTAAGAGGTGTTGAAGGGGAATACATAAAAATTATTAATTTCAATAATTGGTGTACTGGGTGTCTTTATTGTATGAAAAATCATCTTGAAAGTGAGCTTGTTTGAGCTTGTAATGGAGCTTTTTACCTAGTTTTGAGTTTTTGGATTCATAGGTATATTAAATGGCCCAAAATGAATTTAAAACCACCTATAATATTTAAAATAATCCCTAAAGATCCTAATAATCTTATTTTTCATTAGAATCTGGCATGTTTGGGTGCCTAAAAGACCTAAAATGGCTCAAAAATACATATTTTTGAAATTATTCAAAGAAATAAATGGTATAAAGACATGTAATAGGTCTAATGGGACATAAAAAAACATTATATGGTACTTATATCTCTTTTTAAGAGTTTCTATGGTGCCTAGCTGAGTAAAAGGGTCAAAAACCCATTTTTTGCATTGTTATAAGTTTAATGGTGATTTCCACCATTGTTGCAGGTATTGAAGGTTTTCCGAATCTCCATTTTCATCCTCATAAACATATCATGAATTTATAGAAGTATTATACAAGGCTAGAAGTGGTTTTTAGGGTTCTAAATAGCCTTTGGAGCAGTTTTCAAGATGACTGGTTTAAGGTGGTTGAAGCTTGTGACTTCCATCAATGGAGTCTAAGTGAGTTGTAGGTATCATGGAGTTTATTTTAGGTTTAAGGAGAAAATAAACTCAAAAATCTAAAATAACCTCAAAAATCAAAGTCAAGTTTAAATTTGAAGATACCTCCATGATCAATTAAGCATAAAGTGTTAAGTCAACTACCTTTTGCATAATATCTTCTAAAAGTTCAAGTTGAGGATTTTTTTTAAAAGTTTAAAGAGTTTAAATAAAGCAAGTGGAGGGTGGGGGTGAAAAAATAAAGTGGGAGAGCTGTGGAGGTGGAAGGATTAAAGTTGGAGTATTTTAATTATTTTTAAGATATTTTGAGGATATTTCTCTCTTCTCTCTTCTCTCTCTCTTTCCCTTTTCTCCTATATCTCCCATTTATTCCTCTTTTTTCAAGATACTCTCATTTGACAAGGAGAAACTCTATAAAAATTTTCAAGGAACACCTTTTGAATCAATAAAGATCAATTTTTACCTATCTCTTGCCTCTAAATTGTGCTTAACAAGATTGTGCATGATGGCCTTGTGAAGAAGTATTCTTCTATGTCCATTGTCCTTATTTTTTTCCAATTTTTAGGTGTTTTAAAGTTAGTTTTAGGTCTTAACTTGAGATATTTCCACCATTAATGGATTTTTGGTGTGAATTTCAAAATTCCTCTTTACTTCATGTATTATTTGGTGAGCCTAGTTTATGAAACACTTATGCAAATTAACTAGTTTGTGAGGTTGTGGGAGCAAGAATTATCTTATGCTGAATTAGTGTTTATTTCATGCTTATATGAGTGTCAATTAATTCTGAGTTAGATTTTTTAGTTACATTATACCCCCCTCTCTACCTCTTTTCCAAGTAGAATCATTAGTTTAGGTGATCTAGCAAGAGGATGTTGGCCTTCTTCAGAGGTTCAACCTCACTACAGGATACCCACTACCTGAGGTTGCTCCAATATTGTGGTTGGGAGTGAGAGTACCTAAAAAACTATCCCACAAGGGTGCAATTCTATTTCATAATAGTTTTTTGCACACCTGATGAGACCACTTTTGAATAAAATTAGTCAAGTTTGATGCTAGTTTGATCAATTTACAGTGGTTATAGCTTTCATCTTTCAGTATCGAGCAACTTTGAGGAACACTCAACAATCCAATAGTAGAGAAATAACTATATTTCATGCCAAAGGTAACTACAAGATCATATTTTAGAGGTATTCCTTTTGAACTTATTGAATTACCTTTAAAATCAGCAAGAAGGTTAAGATTTACTAATACTCACCCATACATGGGAATATTTCCTCCTAAACCAATCTCAAAATATATCTCTACAAGAAGATCTTGGTTGGGTCCTTTTACTACCATGGCAGCCCCTAGAGCTTTCCCTTTTGTGGCTTTCAATGCTCGGAGTCCTTTGAACCTCCAACAATATGATCCTATTCTAGTGGTAGCTCTTAAAAGTTATTTTGCCATGGGAGACCAATCTAAAACCACTTATAATCACCTCAGAGATATATCCAACATTTACAATATTCATAATGTCAGTGAGGAAAATGTAGCTATCAGGTTATTAGCCATTTCTTTCAAGAGTAAAGCCCTGGACTAGTATAAAATCCTTACGGATAACTTGATCACATCATGGAACCAGTTGGGTGATGTATTGTGTAAGATATATGAATATAAGAGTGACCACTTGCCACTTGCCGAATAGCTAACAAAAATCAAGAGGGATCCTCATGAGATTATGCAAGATTTCAATACTAGTTTCAAAAGACATGGGATAGGATTCTAGTCTCTATCAAGCCTACTCATAATTATGATTTCATTTACTGTTTGAAAGCTCTTAATAGTGATATTTCAGTAATGATTCAGTTTATAAGAGGAAATACATTGCCAAATGCCTATGAGGTGGTAATCAAAGTAGACAATAGTCTAGTATAAGATATCAAGCTTACACCTAGGCTACTAATGCCTTTATTTCCTAAGATTCAACCACCTCCTATTTCTTTTCCTCCCCTTGATGTCATTCCTCCTATGCCAACACTTGCTACCATACCTTCAAAAAATCAAGAAAATGCTTCAACTAGTCAATCCAGTGACTCCCAAGAAAATAAAAAATTCTAAGAGCTTATGAGCATGATTAAATCCTTTAGTAATGAATTGATGAATGTGAAGAGGCAATTTCAATTCAATAAGCCATATCAAGCTCCATATTAGCCTTAGTAATAGTATTATCAATCAAGTAGGCCAGCCTATAAAGGAAATTTCCAAGGATAAGGTCAAGGACAAGGGTAGCCTAACTATGTTAGACATAACAACTATAATCTAAATGCTTCAAGCACCTCTAATACTTTGGTCCCTACTCCAAACAAAATTTATCAAGAAAGTGAGGTTATCATGCCTTAGAATTAGTCTTTTGATTAGTCCATTATCCCAAACATTAAGTTCAATCAACCTTTCAATGATCAATGGTAGTAGGGTGCTAGCTATGGATACAATCAAACTCTTATGACTCAGAATATAGAAATGCCTATGATGACAAAACTAGAAGAGCCTCAACAAGGCCAAAGTCCTAATGAAGAACCAAACCAAACCAATTTGGTGCTACAATGTCTAATTATGAGCATGAAGAGTGTTATGCACTCTATGAACATGCTAGTTCTAGCTAAGCATACATTCTAGTGGTAGTTAATATAAGGTTCAAAAGAAGGAATATGGATGGTAATCAAGAAGCAGTCAAATATCCTCCTACTATTACTCCATTACTATCAAATCTAAGTTAATCTATTATTGCTCTAAAGGTTCCAATACTTCCATAGAATTAGAACCAAGGGAATGCCTTTGTATCTCAAAACTCACAGGTTTAAAGTATAATTTTTGCCCCCAAAGCACAAACAAAAGTTGGCGGTTTGCCCATTAATATTGTTAAATAAATGAAAAAGTACAATGTTAGTGTACCAATGTGAGATGTGATTTCTATGTCTGGTTAGGTATATATCCTTCAAGAAGGTTTATCAAAGATCAATGTTTCTAAAAAACCACCAAATAAAGAAACCATGGTTCTCACCAACAGAACCAAAGGGCCTAATGAAGGGAAATCAAGCAAAGTGGTCAAGCCTCATCCTTTATATATTTCTATAATCATTGGTGATTCTTTGGTACATAGCTACATGGTAGATAGTGGATTAAGTACTTCGGTGATGCCAAAGTTAGTAGTAGATCAACTTGGTTTAAAGTAGAAACCCTAATCTCAAAGAATTTTTTAGCTTGATGGATCTTCTACCAAACTAGTTAGTATTATCTAAGGTCTTCACTTGAACCTACATGTTTGTCCTAGTGTTTTGGTGGATTAAGACGTGTTGATTCTAGAGGTGCCTCCTCATTTTACTTTATGTTAATCTAGAGACTTCAAAGCCAAAATTGGGGGTTATCTAGTAGCAAATTGGTCCTACATGGCTTTCAAAACAAGGTATGTGACCAAGGTATCCATCAAAGCTGAGCCTATTACACAATTTAACATTGAGGCTTATGGGCTAGATAACCTAAACATCAATTATACCATTCTTGATGAAGATGAACACTTGGTTTGTCAAGAATTAAACACTCATCTTGAGGGAACACCTGATAGGTTCCTAGATGAGTTGCAGAATGAAAATCAACTAATTGACCCTTTGGAAGGTATTGAGGAAAAAGACATGAGGGTCTACTGCTTGCATGAGGAGAATGAATTCTTTCCATCTCTCACTAGGCCACATGAAGATACTAGTGGTTTATGGAAGTTGTTCTTTGATGGCTCAAGGAGAAAACATGGATTAGGTGCAAGTGTGAAGTTAATATCTACCTCTAGTTATAAGTAATTTTATTCTTACAGGTTCCAATTTAGTTTCTCTTGCAATGCAACTGAGTATGAAGGTCTTATCCATGGCCTTAACTGGCCTAGTAAGAGGGGAATCAAGTAATTACAAGTATATGGGGATAGTGAGCTGATAGTATAGTAGGTTAGAGGCTAAAACATCACAAAGAGTCCTTCGATGATATCTTATAAACATAGAGTGTGGGATATACTTGAATACATTGAGGCCTTCAACATCCAAGCAGTGTCAAGGAAACAAAATTAACATGCTGATAGGTTGGCAATTGTGGGGGCTCAGTTTGATATCCAAAATGAGTTAAAGAAGCCCAAAGTATAACCACATGTTAAAGTGGCAGTGAGACCATCGGTGATATATAATGAGGCTCATTTATAGGTCTTCGATAGTGACAAGTAGATTGCTTGTTTCTTGTAGCAGGAAGTAGATTTTTCCTCAATGAACTAAGGAAAATTTCAACATCACTATAAGGATCAAATTGTTCAGCTGAGGTCTAAAAAACTTCCTAAAGGGCTGGTCACCCATGAAGGTCTTTTCCATGAGGAAGACCATATGAAGAAAGATAAGGTAGTGATGTCAATTGATGAGGAAAACTATGAAAGAGTTTTTATTCTCAAAGAGAAGGTCCTCAAGCTTGGGAAAGTAAGCAATGAGGAAGAAATGCACACTTTCATTGAACTTTGTAAATAATATTCAAACATATTTTCTTGGGAATATAATGATTTAAGAGGTTTTGATCTCAAGCTAGCCAAACACACTATAAAATTGAAGGCTAATGCTAGGCTTATGAGGTAGAAGAAAAGGCCTATCAACCCAAAAATGGAAGAGCTAATGAGGAAAGAGTTGGCTAAATTGATAGAATCTAATATCATTTTCCCCATCAAACACTCCTCATGGGTAGCTAACCTTGTACTTGTGAGGAAGAAGAATGGTGAGATCCAATTGTGTGTTGACTGTAGAGACTTAAACAAGGTCTCTTTGAAATATCACTACCCATTACCATCCATGGAATAAATCTTTCAAATGGTTGCTAGTTTAAAATTCTTCTCTCTTTTAGATGGGTATTCAGGATACAACCAGGTGTTGGTAAGAGAAGAAGATAAATACAAGACCACCTTCACCATAAAGTGGGGCACATGTGCTTATCAGAAGATGCCTTTGGCCTATCAAATGTTGGAGCCACTTTTCAAAGAGTAATGGACATGGTCTTCCAAGGATTACTAAATTAGATGGTGTTTGTCTACTTGGATGACATAACAATTTTCTCTAAGAGGACCAGTGATCACTTAGATCACCTAAGATTTATCTTTGAAAAATGCAAGGAATATAGGATCTCTTTGAACCCTAATAAATGTGTGTTTTTTATCCACGAGGGAAAATTCTTGGGACATATTATCTCAAAATAGGGATTAGTTATTGACCTAGATAGAACAAGTGACATCTTGGAATTATCCTTACCCAATCATAAGAAGGGACTCCAGTGTTTCCCTGGGAAAATAAACTTTGTGAGAAGGTTTATACCTAATTTTTTAGACTTGGTCAAACCCATCACTACCATGCTAAAGAATAATGAAGTGTTCACTTGGTAAAATTAAGGTAAATTAGTATTTGAGGCTATCAAGCAAGTCATTACCCAAGCACCCACGCTTATGAATCCTAAATTTTTAATGGATTTCATATTATATGCCTTTACCAATATTGAAAATATATTAGTGATATTGATGCAAAATAATAATAAATAACTTGAGAAACCAATAAAATTTTTTAGTCAAGGGCTTGAGAGGTATGAGGTGAGGTATACTTTCATGGAAAAACAAGTCCTTGTAGCGGTAAGAAGCCTTAAAAAATTTAGGCCAATGCTCTCTAATAGCAAAATCTATCTTATGGTGTCTCATCCTAGAGTGAGAGACTTCCTTATTAACAGATACTTGAACATAAAGAGGTCTAGTTAGATTACCAAGGTCAAAGAGTATGATGTGGAGATCAAGGTCAGTAAGCTAGTGAGAGGAAAAGGATTGCGTGAGAATATGGTTGATGGACTTCATGAAGACAAAGAAGTTGTCTTGGTAACACAAGATAACTCATAGATAAATGCACTTCCACCTCATTCTAGTTGGCTTTAGGATATGACACATTTATTGATAATAGGTGAATGCCCACAAGGTATGGACAAGGCAAAGAGAAGGTATTTTAGACTTTAGTCTATACCTTATGCATTGGTTGATGGGGTTTTTTTCAGAAAGGACCTCAATGGAGTGATCCTAAAATGAATAGATGATGACCAAGTGATAAGGATCTTAGAGTAGTTCTATGATGGGCCTACAAGAGGCCATTTTTCTCTAAGGACTACAATAGTAAAAGTGATGAGAACTAGTTATTATTGGCCCAACCCCTTCAAGGATGCATATGCATGGGTAAGAAAGTGTCAAAAGTGTGCTCTCTTTATGGGTAAGCAAATATTGGCAGCCATTCCTCTCAATACAATTTAGGTAGAGCAACCCTTCAAGTAATGGGGTTTGGACTTCATAAAAATGATCAACCTACCTTTCAATGGAGGATAGAAATGAGTACTCACTGCTACCAACTACTTCACTAGGTGGGTGGAAGTAATTGCCCAAAAAGAAACAAATGAAATAGCATTGTTGGGTTTCTATGATAGCATAGGAATGAGGTTTGGTGTACCAATAATAATAATTTTAGATAATGCCTTGGAATTTGTTAGCATGAGGACAACTGAGTGGGTACTTTAGAAGGGCATCTACCTTAGTACATCTTCAAATTACTATCCCCAAGGAAATGGAATGGTAGATTTAATGAATAAAAACTTGATAAGTATCATCAAGAGGACTATGGAAGAGAATCAAAGAGTGTGGCACACAAAGCTAAGGACAACTTTATGGGATGATATAGTAACTCCTAAAGTTACCATTGGCACCTCACCATTTGTACTTGTATATGGGAGGGAGGCCAAATGGCCCATCTCTATTGAGTTACCTTCCTTGGATTTAGCCTATTAGCTTGAGTTTATGGAGAGTGAACCTATGAGAGTGAGGATGGTAGAGCTCATGGAGCTTGAAGAAATGAAATAACTTGTAGTGAAAAAACTAGAGTCACATCAAGCTCAAGTCAAGAAAGCCTTTGATAAGAGAGCCATTACAGGGGAATTCAAAGAGGGGGATCTAGTCCTTAAGTGGGATTAAAATAAGGTCAAGCTAGGTAACCATACCAAATTTGATAGCTTGTGAGTGATACTTATTTGATCCATAGATGCAAACAACATAATGTTTTTTAGCTTGCTTGAATAGATGGAGAGGTACTATCCATCCCAATAAATGGGATTTATCTAAATCCTTGCTATTAAAAGAGTTTGTATCCATTTTATATTTTTTATATTTTGTATAGTGTTTCATGTTTCCCTTCCCTAAGTGCTTGTGTACATCCTTTTCAACTTAGTGTTTCCATTCCCTAAGTGCCTTGGGCATAGTGTTTGTTTTATTTTTGTTTTCCTTATTACCTCAAGAGGAAGTTTTGGGAAAGGGATAGCCATGTGTCAATTTCATATCAGCTTGAAAAGAAAGATTTGTGACCCCATATTCCCAATGGATCAAACAAGGCAACTAATTTTTTTCATAACAAGCATACAATCCAAGGAAGTCGCCAAAAATGTTGACCAAAAATTGGCCTACATACAAAATTTTTGCCTCGATAGATCAAGAAAATCTATTGGACCTTTTAGTAACATTATACCCCCATGATTATTCCCTTTATGGTTTTGAATTAATGATGTAGTGTAGTATTCAGGGAGGTCCTGGTGCGGTGTGAGAGGCTGAGCAAAGTTCTAGTTGAGTGAGCATCTAGGGGCATGAAGGAGATTTGAAACATTTGGAATATTTATTGAGGTTTGAATAATTGAATAATAGAATTAATTTTTTTTTGAATCATTAGACTAGTTTTCAGCCTCAAGAAACCACTTCAAAGTTGAGAATTTTAGTTTCAAGGACAAGTCCGTAAAAGTTTAAAAAATTGGTTCCAGACACTTTTGTTAATGCCATGAAACAATATTTCAAGGGGATTTTATGCATAAAAATTTTAACATATTTTATCCCTATCATAGGGGAAGATCCATAAAAAAATAAGTGTTGTGTGAATAAAGGAGAGTAGTGTTTGAGGGCCTCCAAGTTTCACTTTTATTTACTGTGATCATTCAGTGTATTCTACAGGATTTGCGTATCAAATGACCTTCACACCCCAAGATATAAATTTAAGGTCTAAAATTTGTCATGGAACATAATGGTATCTTACCCAATGTGAATCAAACTTTTCCCAAGAGAATTCATACATTCAAATGGCAAAAAATCCATTTTTTAGTTTTCTAGACCTAAAGAGCTAAGAGAGGCCTAAAATGCCAGAAGAGAAAGGGGTGAAATAAGTAAATTAATTTGGAGTTAGGAAATTAAATTTTTAATATAGTTGGGGGTATAGAGGATTCACAAAAACCTCTCTCAGTTTCCTTAGTTCACCCCTATAGCTCAAGAACCATCATCAAAGCAAAAATAGGGCAACAAGCTTGCACTTTTTTTTTAATTTTTTGTTTGAGAGTTTCATAATATTTTCATGATTATTAAAAAAATTTAAAGGTCTTATAAATTAATACCTATCCAATTAATCTAAAAATAGGTCTAGGTGAGGCCTAAAACTCATTTTAATCCCCCAAATCCAAAGCAGGGTCTTAGAAAGAGCATGAGAGAAGCCTAAACTAGGTTTTTGTTGTTTTCAAGAGTTTTAACCCTAAAAAATTTACAAAAATTTGTAATATGCTGTTTTTTAAGGTTGAATAAGTTATTCAAGAGGTTTTGGATTTATTAGAATCTGTATGGTATGGTTTCTAGTCCTGGGGTGTGCTTAAAGGCTAATTAGGCCTAATTGAGGGGAGCTTAATGAAGGGAGTGTGATCTTGGAGTGGAATCAGGTCATGAAAATTGTAACACACATGTAATGATATAGATAATATCTATAAATTGTCTCAAAGTTTTATGAAATTTTATATAATGGTCAACCCAAAAAGTATTTGACCAAAAAAGGGGTCTACAAGCCTAGAAAAGCCATGACGATTATGTTGTGTGGAAAGAAGTGTTTCAAGGGAATCTAGGAGTTTAAAGGGTTTATTTTCAGGTGTAATAATATCACATCAAAATATACATTGAAAAATATTGATCTATTGAAGCCTATACCAGGTTTTGGTCTTTGAAACCCTTGAGATTGGTTGCTTAGTGGAAGCTATTGGAAGCATAGGAGTTTGAAGGCAAAGAAATGTAGAGTGAAATGATGAAAGGATGATATAAATTATATTTTAAAATAAAAATAATCATGTTATATAAAAAATATAAATCAAGGAGAAATAAAACTTAGTTGTGATTTTTGACCATGCAGGCATGTGTTACTAGCTTTTGCCAAAATGGGCCTACAGACCAAAGTATGCAAGATCTAATCATGAAATTTTGTGTATAAGATAATTATGAATTAATATAACCATTAAAAGTATTTTTGAGGTTTTTTGACAATGGGAAATATTTTCTATTTTAACCCTATGTCAAATTATAGTCAACATTGAAGAATACCTTAGAGAAATTGGCCATTTGGGACATCAATAGGTTGATTCAAAGCATGAAATTTGGTAATTATGGTATAAATAACCTAAAAAATCATACCATAAAATAATAAGGATCAAATAAAGAGTGAAATTACCATATTTTTTGACACAATCCATTGTTAGTCAAGAAGGTAGCCATTGGAGACTAAATGAAGTTTTGTCAGTTCTGAATGCCAAGAAGTAGTTTAGGCCTTGGAGATGTTTTATAATGGTATAATACGATGTTTAAAATCTACATTTTATTATTTTAGTGATAAAAATTAGGTTTCTCATGCAAAGGTTTGAATAAAGTCAAGTTTTGGCATGGAGGATTCATGCAGGTAGCTCAAGCTAATTTTTTGTAAAAAGGGTCTACAAACAAAGTAAAAGTTAAAATGGATTGAAATTTGGTAATTTTTGTCCTCATGACTTATTATATCCATATAAATTCTCTTAATTTCCATGTGATTATAGGAAGTGCTCTCTATTTTTTCACAGTCCCCCTATGTCTCACAATGGTCACTATTCATGCAAGCATATTTTTTTGATTTTGAGGGTGTGTTTTCAGTTTTAAAAGTTTAGGAAAGTGTTTTAAAATAATTTTAAGATTTTTTTAATCTTATTAAACACATTTTTATGGTGTTCACACTTCAAATTCCATGCAAACACATCGGCAAGCTCAAATCCCCATAAGCATCTTCAAGGCATAAAAGGCAAGGTTGAGATTTGATCATTTGGAGAGGTGTAAAAAGGTGTTTCATGTGTCATTAATATGTTTCAAATAAAATGAGATCATTGGAATGTTAAAATTGGTCTTTTGGATAATTTGAAGCTTTTTTAGGCTTAAGACACCCAGTTTTAGCCCATCTTCAGATGCTTGTTTCTTTCATACCATGAAGATTTGGGCCAAATTATTTTGGAATGTTTTAATTAAAAATATGCACTTAAATTTAATTATGTGTTTATGTTAGTTAAGGGTCTGAGTTGTATGAAAAATAGCTAAGAGTGTAAGCATGCCCAAAATGCTTGTAAACCCTATAAGTAATCATATTTATGTGTGTATCTTTTCACACATTCTACATGGGACCCAATTTTTCAAGAGGTGTTGAAGGGGCCTATGTAACATATATTAATGTCAATAATTGGTGTACTAGGTGTCTTCATTGTATGAAAAATCATCTTGAAAGTGAGCTTGTTTGAGGTTACAAATGAGCTTTTTGCCCAATTTTGAGTTTTTGGAATCATAGGTCCATAAAATGGCTTAGAATGACTTTTAAACCACTTTTAATGTGTAGAGGAGTCCATAAAACTCCTAGAAATCTTATTTTTCATTAGAATCTGGCACATTTGGGTGCTTCAAAGGCCCAAAATTGCTCAAAAATGCATATTTTTGAATGTCTTCAAAGAAATCAATGGTATAAATCTATGTAATATGTATAATAGGACCTAAAAAAAATTATATGGCACTTGGATCTCTTCTTAAGAATTTCTATGTTGCCTAGCTAAGTAAAAGGGTCAAAAATCCATTTTTTTGACATTTTTGTGTATTGTTGCAAGTTTAATGGTGATTTCCACCATTGGTGTAGGTATTGAAGGTTTTCCAAATCTTTAGTTTCATCATCATAAACATGTCATGAATGTTTGGAAGTCTTATACAAGGCTAGAAGTGTTTTTCAAGGTTCTAATTGGCCTTAGGAGTAGTTTTTTAAGACGACTGGTTCAAGGTGGTTCAAACTTGTGACTTTCATAAATGGAGTCTAAGTGAGTTTCAGGTATCATGGAGTTTATTTTATGTTGGAGGAGAAAATAAAATCAAAAAACAAAGATAACATCAAAAATCAAAGTCACATTGCAATTAGAAGATACCCTCCATGGTAAGTTAAACATAAAGTGCTAAGTCAACTAACTTTTGCATAATATCTTCTAAAAGTTCAAGTTGAGGATTTTGTTTTAAAAAAGTTTTAAGGAGTTTCAATAAATCAAGTGGAGGGGGGGGGGGTGAAAAAATCAAGTGGGAGGGTTGTGGAGGTGCAAGGATAAAAGTTGAAGTATTTTAATGCTTTTCAAGATAATTTGAGGATATTTTTTCTCTTCTCTCTTCTCTCTCTCTTTCACTTTTCTCCTATATCTCCCATTTTTCCCACTTTTTTCAAGATAATCTCATATGACAAGGATAAAATCTATCAAAATTTTTAAGGAAGACCTTTTGAAGCAATAAAAATCAAATTTTACCTATATCTTGGGTCTAAATTATGCTTAACAAGCTTGTACATGATGGCTTTGTGAAGAAGTGTTCTTCCATGTCCATTATCCTTCTTTCTTGCCAATTTTTTGGTGTTTTCAAGTTATTTTTATGTCTGAACTTGAATTATTTCCACCACTAATGGATGCTTGGTGTGAATTTTGAAATTCTTCTTTACTTCATGTATTGTTTGGTGAGCCTAGTTTATAAAACACTTATGAAAATTAACTAGTTTGTGAGGTTGTGTGAGAAATAATTATCTTATGATGAATTAGTGTTTATTTCATGATTATGTGACTGTCAATTAATTTGGTGTATCACCCATTTATCTCTTTTAGTTAACCTATACCCCCCTCTCTACCTCTTTTTCAAGCAAAAACATTAGTTTAGGTGATCTACTAAGAGGAAGTTGGCCTTCTCCGGAGGTTCAACCTCATTACAGGATACCCATAGCCTAAGGTTGCTCCAATATTGTGGTTGGGAGTGAGATAGCCTAAAAAAATCTCCCACAAGGGTGCAATTCTATGCCACAATAGAACCATCATCACTTTTGGGCTCCCTAACCATTAAAAAAAATTCATTTATGGGGGACTTGATCAAACACTTATAACCCCTACCTCTACTTCATCCATCCCACCATTTACCACTAATATTTTCTATCTTAGCAAACCAAATTTCTCTAAGCTGTATATTCATAGATGTGCTTAGAAAGGATTTGGCCTTGGTCATTATGAATAAGAGCCTCATGAGTTACCCTATATAAAAAAATTTCAACCTCATGAGTCATTTGGCCTTGGGTATAAACCACCTAAATAACTCACCAATTAACCCAAACCCATTGCCACCATGGAGAAAGATATCGCATCCTCACCAACCTAGCTAGTTTTCCCACCTGAAGATCCTGATGTCATCC
The DNA here is from genome assembly GCA_037957365.1 of Torreya grandis. Classification (NCBI taxonomy): domain Eukaryota; kingdom Viridiplantae; phylum Streptophyta; class Pinopsida; order Cupressales; family Taxaceae; genus Torreya; species Torreya grandis. Next base: position 282,765 of record JARHVA010005023.1, read on the forward strand.
CCCCTAACATTTTTTTTCTAGTCCATATCATTATTTTGGGCCCTTTCATCTACCAAAAGGGTGGCCAAACCAAAGTCCTTCCCCTCATACACCCTGAAATGGTAAAGAATAATTATCCTACCATCAACACCATCCAACATCAAGATGATGATTTTATTCTTACCTTCCTCAGTGTGGGGGATTTTTCTATCCATAAATCCCTTTCTGTTGAGGCCTCAACCATGTTGAATAAATCCACTATGGATATCAATTTGGGCACTCTAGATAACCCCAACATTTTCAAATTAGGCTAATCACTGAATGTTGAGGAAATTAAAAACTTCTCTTTCCACTAAGACTGTAACATAACATTCACTTGGTCTTATAGTGATATGCCTAGGATTGATCCCACCATTGCTAGCCATAACATATTCACTCATCATGATGCCAAGCCTATTAAATATAAACTTTGATACATACATATTCACATATCCCTTCTCATCAAAGAAGAGCTTCAACATATCCTATATGTAAACTTCATTCAACCCATTGACTACCCCCAATGGGTCTCAAATATCATACCTATCACCAAAGTCACTAGGGGTCTATGAATTTATGTAGAGTTTCATGACCTTAACCTCACCTTCCCCAAAGATGACTTTCCTCTACCTATCAATTACCATATTTTTTATATTATAGCCAACCATGATATTTTATCTCTCATGGATGGTTTTTGAGGCTATAATCAAATCTTGATTGCTTCTAAAGATCAACATAAAACTTCCTTTACCACCCCTTGGGGAATTTTTTTTGATAGAGTCATGCCTTTTAGATTAAAAAATACTAGTACAACCTACCAATGTGCCATGAATTATATCTTCCATGGTATCATCCATAAGATTGTAGAAGACTATGTGGATGACCTTCTTAGGAAATCCAAACTTTGAAAAGATCACTTGACTGCTCTTATGATCATATTTGAATGCCTCATCCATTATCATGTTTTCCTTAATCCCAAGAAATGCATTTTTGGGGTCCTTTTAGGAAAGCTTCTTGGAATTATTGTCTCTCTTCATGAAATTGAAGTAGACCCTACTAAAATTAGAGAAATTTTAGACATGCTTCCTCTAACCAACATTAATTACCTTTGTAGCTTGTAGGTAAAACTTGAATCCATTTGTCATTTCATTTCCTAATTTTTAGACCGGTGCCAACCTTTCCATCACCTTCTAAAGAAGGATGTTTATTTAAAATGGAATAAAAATTATCAAAAGGCCTTTGATTCAATCAAATAATTCATTTTTTTACCACCTATCCTCACCCCTATTAAGGATAACCACCCCTTTTACCTATATATCTCTACCACTGACCATTCCCTAGGGACAATGTTGGCCCACTAAGATGAACAACACAAAGGGCAAGCCATATACTACATTAGTCACATTATTGTAGAATATGAGACTCAATATACACATATCTATAAACTCTACTTATCATTCTTCATGGCCACCAAACTCTACCACTACCTTCTTAACCATAAAACCTATGTCATCACTAATACTAACCCACTCAAGTACATGCACTCTAAACCATACAAAAATGAGTGTATGGGTAAGTGACTCATGATCCTAGCTAAGTTCAACGTTTAATTATCGTAGTAGAAGTCAATTAAAGGGCAGGTCATTATCGACCAATTGGACAAAGCTCCTTTACCGAACAAATAACCACCTTGTCTTGCCTTTCTGGATGAGTTTATCATGACTCATTTTGAAGAAGATGGGATAACCTACCAAATTACCATGTTATTCAATTGCTCAAAGTGCCAACAAGGAAGGGGTGCTGAATTTATTCTCATTCCCCTCAATCATGAACCCCTTCTTCTCTCCTTCAAACTTGAATTTGAATGCACCAATAATATAGCTAAGTATGAAGCCCTAATAATAGGTCTCTAAACTACTCTATCCTTGGGAATTAAGACATTCCATGTCTTTGGTGATTCATAACTATGGCCAACTAGGTTAATGGATCCTATCAATGTAAGAATGATGTCTTAAAAAAATATAAACTTTTAGTTGACAAACTCTTAGCATCATTTGAAAATTATGTGGTCTAATCCATTCCTCGATCTACCAAAAAATTTGTAGATATGATGGCTTGCCTTACTTCCTAGATCCATTCTCAGCCTTTTAATTCTAAAATCCTTGTCACCATTCATCATCTTACCACTCCCTCTTATAACCAATCTGATCTCCCCATAATTTATAGTGTGGAGGAATCACCACCTGACATTTGGTATGAGTAAAATCTTAATTACCTCAACCTAGGCATCATTCCTCCTACCCTCTCTAGGAATGCTTGAAGAGCCCTTATTTAGTGTACCTCTCATTACACCATATTAGGGGGAATCCTTTACAAACATGTTTTCAATTGTCTCCTTCATTTCCTATGCAACCATGAAGCTCCCCATGCCATCAAGGAAACACATGATGGGATCTATGGGGGAGACTTTAACAGCCTAGTGGTCACTAAACCCATCCTTCACCTTGGTTATTATTGGCCCACTCTCAACCAATTCTATTGTGATTATGTAAAAACATGTTTTAAATGTCAACAACATGCTAATTTACATCATACACCTTTCTCTCAATGGGGGATTGATGTCATTGGGGAAATCAACCCCCATTTTTCACAGTACCATAGCTCCATCATCAAAACCACTAAATATCTCACCAAATGGGTTGAAGCTATTCTTCTTATCTTGACCAAAGTAGAAAATATTATCAACTTTATCAACCATCATATCATCTTTTACTTCAGTGTTCCTCATAAGATCATCACCAATAATGGTAAATCTTTAACAAATAAGTAAGTCCAAGGCTTATGTGATGAATTTGGAATCAATTTAAGATTTTATTATCCTTACGATCCACAAGCAATTGGATAGGAAAAATCCTCTAATAAAACCCTCAACAAAATACTAACGAAAGTTGTTAGTTCTTCAAGGCAGGATTGGCACTTGCACATCCCATTTGCTTTATGGACCTATCACACTAGCATTCAAATCTATATAGGTACTACCCCTTTCTATTTAGTCTTCATAATAGAGACAATATTTCCTCTTGAAGTCTAAATCCCCTCTCTTCACATATATTTACAAGACCTTATTTTTGAAGAAGATTTTTGTCAGCACTGTTTAGCTCAACTTGAGCTACTTGACAAGTATCATTTACAATCACTCACCCAACTCCATATCTATTAAGATCATATCAAATACACTTATAAAATTCACCTCAAATAATGGGAATTCAATATCAGAGACCTCATCTTCAAGGAAAACCAACACATGACCAACATGGAGAAGAGTAAATGAGGTAAGTTTTCTTTCAATTGGCTTGGACCCTACATCATTACCCATAAGTATGGATCAAGAGCTTATAATTTTTCCTCTCTTGAAGGTAAAGCAAAACTTGATCCCCTCAACACTTCACATCTACATCCATTTTTATATTAAAGAAGGATCACACTCACTCTTTTATCTAACTTAATCTCATCCCTTGATTATGAGATTTTAACCTTCACCCATATTTCTCCTCTTCTTTTGAGGAAAATTTATTACAATATAAAACCAGGCAATTAACCATCATATTCATATCCTAATCCTAAATTTGTGTACCATGGATCTACCCATAGCATGGTTCTCATGGATACTTTTTATCTCTAACAAGATGGAATCTCCTAGTCATTGTCTCTCAAAAAGCACACCTTTTCATATCAGTAACCTTCTTGTGTTAAAATTTTTCCCTCCTAAAGGTAAACCTTTGAACCTAATTAGATTTCTTTGTGTCTAAAAACATTACATCCAAAAATAATTTGGATACCAAAATACTACTTGGGTCAATATCTTAAGCATTGTAAACTGTTCTCTCGAAGGACAACAACCCAAAAATAAAATAAAAATTACCAAATACAAGGTAGACTATTCCCCTGAAGAACAACTATCAAGAGAATTAAACAAATCCAATAAGCTTAGACCACTCTCTTGAAGGATGGATAAGCTAACTTTGTCAAAATTAGATCCATTTCTTGAAAGCATCCTACATCGATTAACTTCTCATATATAGAAATAAAGTAAAAGACCCACTATCACAACAAAATCTAAATCCACAATCGAATCTCAAGTAGCATAATAAGTTAGAATCCAAAATTTGATTTCACATGTAGACTTCTCATATTGATCAGTCTAAATCTAACATACAACATGCACTTGTCTATTACCATTCTTAGGACACCTATAGAAGGGGAAAAGTAATTCACATGAGGCTATCATACATACCACACATTAACCTTCATGCCACCTATCACCCATCTTCCCTTTAGAATATTTGTAAATTATGGGACTTAGAGCCTACTTGACACCCTATGATCAAGAAACCGTTTTTTATCAACTTAAAACTACTCATATGCAGCATTTGAAGGACTTATATTCATTAATCTGATTATACTTCAAGTCTATTTTAAATCCTTGTTAAAAATAAAACATCATTCCATATTCTTATCTTAATGTGCTTGGTTGATGTTTTCATCACAAATTTTACCATCCAATATTACAACAACAATAATCATTCTTTTTATATTAAGCGAGACTATAATAACCATAACCATACCAATCATAACTATAATGATAAATTTATAAGTATCCACACAACCTTAATCATGATAACACTTGACCAGTGAAATCCAACACATTTTGTACATGTTTACAACAAATTGTGCAATATTTTATTTAAGGTGCAAGGAGTCACATGACACATATATATCTATCAGACTATCCACACTTCAATTAATACCCCTACATACATTTATTTCTTACCTAAGAACTAGGATGATTATTTGGTGACTCTAGATTTGTGTTCAACCATCCTTCTACTTGATTGCTCCTTGAACTAACATTCCTTATCTTAATAATTGCTAAAGGGTGTACTTTGTTCTTCTCTTTCGTATTCATCTCTATAAGACAAGAATCATATTCTAATTTAGGTCTTTTACTCTACTCACTGTCATAGCCATTATATCCCTCTTCTTTGGTTATTCTACTTGTAGAGGTCCCATTGGGTGTGCCAAAATGTTTTTATCTATTTTTTTTATTTTTTTAAGTGTTAAAAGAAGAAACTAGTTAAGAAGGGTGTGTAGAAGAATACTTATTAAATGCACACATGTTGAATCTAGACTTTGTGATAACTCCTCTTTGGCTAGGGAAGAATGACCTACAATAAAAGAACACTACCACAAAACTTGTTTGTTAGACAAGTAATTGGGTGGATTGACTAGAGTGAGATAGATCTTAGAAGCAAAAGCTTTCTAGGAGGCTGTCAATCCACCTACTTTTAACACTTAAGTTTGTGAATAAAAAGGAAAGATAATTTCATTTGAAATAATAAATAAATATAATTAAAAGTAATTAAATAACATAAAATAACTAAATTAAGACACAAAAGTTATGTGCTTTTAAAATAATGAATAAATAAAACAACTAATGCTGAACATTAGTCAATCTGAGGTTATGTTTTTGGTTTAGAAATTTAATAAGGGATTAAAGAAAAGTGGTTTGGTTTGTTGATAAATGATTAAGGTAATAAAAGGGTAAAGGTTCAAATGGGATATATGGGTGAATGGTTGATGAGGTAAGAAGGTAAGTAGTTAATATGACAAAGGGGGAAGAGGATAAGGGGGGTAAAAGTGGCAAAGGTGTGAAGAGATAAAAGATGGCAAGGGAACAAATGGATTGAGATAATGAAATGACAAAGGGAGAAAATGGATAAGTGAGGATGAAGATATTATAAATCTAATGGGATGATAAAATTAAATTCAAGAAACAAAATCAAATGTTACCTTCCAAGCTTGAAGAAGAACGTTGTTGTTGTTGATGATATTTTGAGGTAATTTCGGTAGAGCTTCATTACTTTGAATTTTTTTTTGTCAAATATGTGGACAACCTCTAAAATGATGACATACTTCAAAGACATAAAAAAATCCTAATAACCAAAGACTAACTTTGAAATTCACCTTGGGTGAGGGAGATAGGTTATTTATAGCATTTGTTGTCAAGAACCATGCCAAAAGAGGGAATAGTAGAAGTATAGCACCATTTCCCATGTGGTACATGAATGAGTCAAAATATGAGGGTGGTGTGATTCCAACCTTGATCATGGGTCTCCCACCTTGCACATGAGTCCAATTTTGAATGGGAATCATGCACATGGTTTGAATAAGGCCAAAGACTTTTCACCACCCTATTTTGTCTTCACTCAAGCACATACAAAGATGGCACATAAAATGTGGTGTCATTTTCCATGTGGTGCATAATGAGTAAAAATATGAGGTTGGTGGGATTTCCACCTTGATCATGGGTCTCCTATCTGGGTTGGTGTGTCTACCACCTTGCACATGAATCTAATTTTGAATGGGAATCATGCACATGGGTCTAAAAGAGGCCAAAGATTTTTCACCACCCTTTCTTGTGTTCATCTAAGCACATAAAGGGATCAAACACAAAATTTGGTGCCATTTTCCATGTGGGTGCATGAATGACTGAAAATATGAGAGTGGTGGGATTCCCACCTTGATCATGCGTCTCCCATTTCGGCTAAAAAGAAAAAAATGGGTGTTCATTGTATTTTCGAAAGCATTAAAGTAGTAGGTATCTCATTTTGAAGGCTAATTTCATGTGTGAAGGAAAAACACATGTTTAATGATGTCCCCTTAAGTGGAAATTCACTATATTTCAAGGAGGAACCCTTGTGATGCTTAAATGAGGTCATTAAGCACCTTGAGAAAGGGTCCCAAGTGGGGTATGATGTCCCATATCAAGCCACCTCACTTCTAAGCCATGTCACTTGCCAAATCACCTCCCATATCACCTTCCAGATCACTTGACATGTCACATGCCATGTCACTTGCCATGTCACATGCCATGTCACTTTCCATGTCTTATTCCATGTCACTTGCCATGTCATCATGAATAGTGATAGTGGATCCCATAATGAATAGTGTTAGTGAATAGCACTTTTAAATAGTACTTTCAAATAGTATTATGTGACTAGGAGAATAGTTATTTGGTTAGGTTAAGAGGGGTTGGTTAAGGGTTAAGAAGGTTTAGGGGGTCTTTAGGGGGTCTCGAGGCATTTAGTCATCTAAAACTTTAAGTGTGTAGTTTTCTAGTGTCTACAATTGTTCTAGTCTTTTTCATAGATTTTGAGGGAATGCAAGTTTAGTTATTATGGTCATGTGGGTTCTTAGTGGATTTGAGGAAATAATATGATTTTGCATTTCTAGATTTTGACAAATGACTAATATCAGGATTCATAGGGTTTAATTAATTAAGGGTGAGGCTAATTAAAATGTTTATTCATTTTAGCAAGTAAAAATCCAATGATGCATTTTTTAATATAAAATATCATCAAATTGAGATAAAATAATAATATTAAATTGCATTCAAACCCTTTCTAGAGAGATCAGAACATCCAACCTAGTAGTGGTATATTATTTATAACAATCAATTAGTGATTTGATTTTTAGGTTCTCTCTTATTTATAATAATGTTACGGAAGCATTCTTATTATCATTTCCATAATCTCAAAGGTACAAGCTTACTTATTCCCATGTTAATGACCATTTGGTTTTATCATCAATGGTTGAAATATGTAAATATCTATAATGAATCAACTTATTCTTAAATCCAACTATCACCAATCTCATTTTCCATTATAGACACCATGTTCATGATTAATAATTTCATATTTGATTTCCTCTATTATTGAGAGGAACATTGTCCTATTATAATCATACTCTATAGGATGCTCCAAATGATCAAAATATTGATACATAGGGAAAGTAGATTGATTTTCAACCTATTTATACCTATCATCAACAACATATATGTTCTAATCTTTAGTAGTGAGTAACCTCATGATTGAATTATTCAATTATATGCCAACTAGATCAAAAGGAAGGATGTTTGGGAGTGAGAGATCTTGAATTTTGAACTCCAAAACTTCTTATTGATGTGGAAAACCAAGATCAATGTTTTTTTAATTCCATTTCATTAATATTTAATTATGATATAGGTGTTATACTAATGAAAATGATTTTTTTAACTTCATAAATCAACTTTTAAAATGTAGGAATAGTAGTGAATGATATGTGTGGTTTTGAGGCATATAATTCATCTTCTTTGTCTAGCTAGTCTAATTCTTCTAATTCTTCTACAAGCTAGTTATTATATTCTTTTTATTATGTATGAAAGTCCTTGATACCATAAATTTCATCATCAAACTCATCCTCATCACTACTCTCCTCAACTGGTTCATTCCTAATGAATTGAACATTCTCAATCAACATTACGACTTTAGCACTTGTCTCATTTCCATATTTACAAACCCCAAATTTTTAAACTTATAACATGGTATCATAGGTAAAATAATGAATTTATTTTTTTAATACTCCTACAAAACATTAAAATTTATCAGTAATAATATCAATAGATACTTGATCACTAAAACAAGTTGAAAAAGGCTACTAATTAAATGCTGAATTAACATAATTGTATGTGTTAAATGTAGTAATAGAGTTATCATTTATCCATAGGAGGTATGATTGATTGTATGGTGGAGTAAATAATTTATTATAAGTTTAAAATTTGTCCATGGGTTGACTTTTATGATGGTGAATCGAAGGATTTTGGGCATAAATCCCTGACTATCCTAACAAATAAAAAAGGTTAGCACCATGACCATATAATATTGATTATTATTCAATAGCATAATATTTTTAATAATACATTACTAAACATGTGATATCATATGGTTTCCTATAGATGATCATGGAATTTTATGGATCCAATATTTTCACACAGATCTCAGTAGTAACCAATTGCATTTTTAGGAATGGGTATTTTAACCTCCTATATAACTGGTGAAATCAAATGTTGAATTATCTCATGGGTTCATTAGGATCATTGAGGGCTTATAAAACTTATAGTATAAGGAATTTGGGTATATGGGCTAGATAAAATGGTTAACAAATATGTTTTCAAAGGTAGCCCATAAGGTAATACACTAATCTGATAAGTCAAGGTACCAATAGTAAGTAATATCATTCAAAGAATAAGGAAACCTATGACATGTAATGTTTTCATGTCAAATTTGAGTCTTGATAATGGCATTATTGAATTCCTTAATGTGTTTTTATGTAGTTTGAATCCCACCATGGGTGTATTTAGGACATAATTTATCATTATTGTTAGGAAAATCATATGATGACCCTAGAATGCTCACCAAGTACCCACATCCATCAATACAATAAAAATATATTGGTGGGTTCAAAATTATTTTTTATAGTCTTAGAACCTATATTCTCATTCTAGACAATGCCTCTAAAATCCAAATTTTAAGGATTTTTTTCTTAAATTTTAGCTCAGGTTATTTTAATTCCAATATTCATATGTTTATTTTAAGCAGTAAAAAATGTGGGGATATCATAAATGATGGGCATATAGACCCATAAATGAATGTTAGATTTTAAAATTATGAATATGCCCTCATTTTATCACCAATCTATTGATGTGTATTTAAAGTATGTAATGAGGTGGGGAAAATATAAACAAGGGATCAAAATCTCCTAAAATAATGACAGGCTAAAATAATCTAATTCAAGACCTCATTCTAGTGTTAGTCTATTAATGTGCATTTACAACAACCATAAAGGTGGGAAAATCATAAAGGAGAGGTCAACATACCCAAAATAAAATAAAAAATTAAAATATTATCAATTAGGCCCTCCTTCTAGAATCAATGTATTGATGTGTCTTTCAATCACACAATGGGGTGGGAAAGCATAAAAGAGGTTCCAAAAGAGCCAAAACAAATGATAGATTAAAATGTTATAACTCAAGTTCTCCTTTTAGCATGAATTTGTTAATGGGTCATTCAACATAACAACTCTAGGAATAGATGGGTCCTTCAAGTAATTTTATGGATTTTAGGGGAATGTAAGTTTAGTTACTTTGGTTATGTTATTTTTGAGTGGATTTAGGAAACAATATGATTATTCATTTACATATTTTCTCAAATGATTAAAATTAACATTTACAAGTATTAAATATTCATTCAATACATAAAGTAAACATTCAATAATGAATTATTAATAATGGAAAATCTCATTCGATCAAGATAAAATGATAGTAGAATATTACATTCCAACCCTAATCTAACCCTACCTAATAGATATAATAAAAAATTGCAAAAAGAGGGAAAAGGAAAGAAAAGCCTATAATAATGAGGGAAATTTCAATTCTCTCGATCAAATGCACCCAAAAACTCATCCTATCGCCTATACAACATGTGAAAAAACACCAATAGAGCCAATTCAAGAGTATTAGGAACACATGCTATGAAGAAGAAGAAATACAATCAATATTTATATGCACAAATTTCAAATAAATAATTGCACAATATTCTAATGATCAATATATTCTTTTTTATTACAAAGTTGTGGTAATTACAATCATTTGAATATAAATTATTATATAATAATGGTAGGGAAAAAGAGATGGGGATAGAGATCAAATTAAAAATGAAAAAATAGAATGACTGGTCCACAATGTCTCCAAGGATGAAAAATGAGGTAGTCCTTGGAATGGCTTTAAATTAGTAATTTATAGTGATATTTTCCCTCAAAAAAGGTCATTGACTTTATCCCTCCAAAATATCTCCACTTTCCCTCCACTTTTCTCCATATCCTTAAAATAAAAAAGAAACAAGTTATATATTTCAATTAAAAGCTCATTTTAGTAAGTAATGCATGAAAATGTGAACATATTTTACCACAACCAAAATTCCATAAAATTGATAAGACCAAAATGACTGGGCTGGAATGAGCTTTCTAAAAATGTAAGATATTAACAAAAATGGCCTCTGATAACTAAAAAATAGAGCCTAAGATAACGATAAAAAACTAACTTAGACTAAAAAAATGGCCTTCCATATGTAACAAATCTTTTGGGAGGCACAAATGAGTTTAAAATTGCACTATTTCAAATTTTAGAACTCCTAGTGCTAATTAGGATTCTTACCCTTGATTATAATTAGGTCCCACTTTTGATGGCTTCACAACCCCCTTTAGGGGTTTGAATCATTAATAGCATTAATTTTTGAATTTGGGGGGGAGGGGGGTAGAAGCCAAGAACCAATTAGGCTTGGGACCCTTGACTAGAAATGATTTCCATTATACCAGAGGCTCTGCATTTTGTTAAGGATTTCAGGCCTACATTGATACTAGGTGGGGATGGGCCCTCAAACCTAATTAGGTCTAAAGGCCCGATATGAACAATGAAACTTGTTGGGGATAGTCCTTGAACTAATTTGGACTATTTTATTGATTACAACTATGATGGAGCCCAAAAAGTGCAATAAACCTGGTCAAGATTTCAACTTGGAGAATACTTAAAAATTCACTACCAAAATAAAAGGATCCAATTGGGATTTCCAAGCTTGACTATAACTACAAGACCCCCTCCTATGAATACAATACCTAATTAGAGATTTATTTCTAATTATAACTACTAGACTTAAACCTCACCAACTTATACCTAATCATAATTTTAGGTCTGATTATATTTACTAGATCTAGAATAAATTAGACAAGACTAAACAAAAGGAAAAAGCTCAGAGAAAACTAGATCATGCAAACTTTAATTATAAAGAACTAATCATGGGTTGAAAGCACAATTAGATTTAAAAACATAATTTTTTTAACATGTTTAATATATGAAAAATTCTTACACGAGCTTCATTGTCGTAATGTTATAAGTTTTGAAGGCTAATTTGACATGTCATTCAAAATGACCCTTTAGAGCAGCTTGATAGAGCAAAAAGAACAATATTTTCAAAGGTAAACTAGGAGGTTAGGCCTTTATTTTCATGTTAAGTGTTTTTATGAATTTTTCTTATATGGATGTCATCTTTCCAAAAGAGGTGATTGTAACACCCAATTCAAAATTCAAACTGAGACAACCCACTAAGAGAAATTTAGAGTGCTAAGACCAACTAACCATGAATGTAAGCAAGAGCCTAACAAGAGGCACACAATTGGTTTGAAGATTCTTAAAGAATTAGAGCATATTGTGCAAGGAAAAATAATTATAACATCAAAAAAGGAGTCATATTGATGTTTTACCAGTTTATCCTTGAGTTGGAATCCATCAACGATAATACACACCTATCATTTATCTTCAAGATTATCCCACTTAACAGAGGAGATTTAGAATAGTTCAAATATTTTCACACTTCTTTATTTTCTAAAGTATTATCGTTGATGTTTTATTATTCTTGATGGCCATCATTCATACTATCATCCAAAGAATCATTGTAATGATGATCATGAAAAAAATTAAAAAATAAACTATATACCATATTTTTTCATTAAAACACCCTTTTTTACAACATCTTGAGGAAGAGTTCAAGAATGTTGTATTTATTTCCTCCAACAATGGAACATTTCATTCAATTTTTTTTTCAATATGTTTAATTTAAATCTTTATAATATTATAATATGGTGAATGTCATCATTAGGATGACATAAGAACTTGTACTTTATATTTAATTTTTTTCAACATAAATGTGCATCAACATGAATAATTTTACATTTGGTTTTAGATACCTAGATATCAATTTAAAATTATTTTAGTAGTCATACATATTAATTAAAAATGTGAATATAAACATAAAAATTCAACTCATAGTTTAACGTCAACATCACTTGAAATCAAGACAACATGCAAACATTTGGTGTACCTCACACAAATTATTGTCATGTGGAGTTTTTATTCCAACATGTCCTCCTACACTTATTTTTCTACTTTGTTCATTAGCTTAATAAAATTGTGATGTATATTACTATACATATAATGAAAAAAAACAAAATTTTAAAATATGTAGATATTTATTAAAATAGAAAATATTTGTACACTTTTAAAATTTCATAAAAATAAATTATTATTACATAAACACTGAAGTGAAGAATGATTACTCATTGATTTGCATGATCTATTATCAGGAGATTAATTTGTACATGTGATGAATAAGGGATCAATATAGCTGATGTATTATAGGTACTTGACAATGATATACGATCTATTACACAAAAAAATTATTTTGTTAACCAATTAGTTTTAAGTAGGCTATGTTGGCTTGTGGTTGTCTAAATATAATTTCATTTTATTAAAATTGGAAAAAAATCTTGAAAATTTAGTATATTTGATGTTTCTTATCTATCTTGTGTTAAAATAACAAAAAAATAATATTATACATTCTAAATAAAAGAATATATAGATATATTATAATGTAATATGTAAATGGTAGGCTTTATAGTGCCTAGAAATAGGGTAACTACTTTTTATATGTATTGTAGACACCTATTTTGTGTATAAGTCACATAATTGTGGTATATTTTTCATTCCTTCATGCATTTATCTCATTGGTGTTCATTTTTTTTAATTGATTATACACTTTCAATTCACATTAGACCCTTAATAGTCTAGATTCATTTGTATTTCCTCATGATTAACATTAGATTTATTAGTTGTTTTCCTTTAGATCCATCTAGTCATATTGAAACTCATTTGGATCTTTATTTCATGAACTTCTTGCATTGACCATTTTTGGAGTCATCCTAAAAGTGTCACAACAAATTTTTAGGCTAGTGCAAAATTTGTTAGTTTGCATGTTGGTACTTTATTCCACCATGCACTAAAATATTTAGACCATTTAGAGTTGCCTTCTAAAGTTAGATTTAAGTAACCTTAAAGTTTACTTTATTAAAATTAGAACCCTTAAAGTAATATTAATGTCACATGTGGGAGGCATCTCTAGATGGTGACTCTAAGGTGTCTTTGGAAAGCTATAATTTAGAAAGAGATGTTAGGTTGACTTAACTATCGGCTTAGGGATATTTTTATAGTGACATTAGGTTGTCTTAAGGGGATGAAATTGGAACAAATTAAAATGAAACATTAGGGTTCCTTTGGATCTGATGTTGAGTATATTTTAAATATGACATTTGGATGACATAAATGGGAAGTTTAGTTGGGAAGTATTTGATAATTTATGTCAATATTATTGGGGTGACATTAGGATGCATTTATTGATGAATTTTATTGGACATAATTAGTTAATTTTTTTAACCTTTAGGGGATGATGTAGGGTGTTCCTTAATGTGACTTTGTTTCCATCTTAACCTATAATTACTCTATGACTTAAGGTCATCCTTAATAAAATGATAACCTAATGTAATTTTAGACTTTATATGCCCAAATTTAGTGACCCTTACAAATAATCAGTACATTAGATGGATGAAACACATAATATTGGCTTATTGAGCATCCTAAAAATATTCATTAAAAACATTAATGTAATTTTAGAATTGATAAATGCTAAGTGAGTGGCTCATGCAACAAACTACTTGATCTCATTGCATGGTGTACACAAATAGGCCACACTAATCCTTATAAACATAATTATGAAAAACTAATGTAATTTCATACTATTTTGCCCTAATTGAGTGCTGTGTCCAATTAATTACTTGATTTGTTTAATGGATCACTCAATTAGGTCATGTCCATCCCCATAAATATATTTACAATAATCTAATATAATTTTAACTAATTTTTCATAATTGAGTGCCCCATGCAAAAAATCACTAAATTGGTTAAATGGGGCACATAATTATGGCGTATAGAATCCCTTAAACAATTTTATGACATTTAATATCATTTCATACCTAATTTCCATACTTGAGTTCCTCATGCAACCAATAGATCGATTTTCTACATAGACTAAAACACTCTATTAAGGCATATCAAACCCCATAAACATATTTACAACAATCTAATGTGATTTGGGACCTAATATGCTTAAATTATGATAGATTAATGTGATTTTAGACTTGGTATTCTCTAATAATGAAATGTTAATTAATTTAACCTAATTACAACACAAAAATAATTATCCAAACCTAAAGTATGTTGGCTCAATTACAACAACCTAATATGGTTTGGGACTCAATTTGTCTTGATGGTAACAAGCTAATGTGATATTACATAATTATGAGAACCTAATGTGATATGACCTAATTTTGAAAGCCTAATGTATGTCTTGATTGAGCACCCCATTCAAACAATAATTTGATTTGTTTATTGAGGTACTAAATTGTGAAAAATCAATCCACATAATTATAATTGTGGAAACTTAATGTGATTTGGGCCCCAATTTACACTAATTGATTATCCCATTCAACCAACCACTAGATTAATCAATTGCAGGACTCAATCAAATTAAATATAACACTATAATCTTAATTATAAAAAAATAATGTCATTTGGGCCCCTTATTGATACACACTAAAGAAATAAATAATCTTATTTGAAATTAAAATTTAACTAGTAAATTAATCTTTTTATTAAAAATTAGGTTAAATTTTAAATTAATTTATTTTAAAAGTAAAAATATGGACAATCTAAATTTATTAATGATATTTCTCTATGTAGGATGTACCACTAAGTTATCATATCTATTAAAAATATGATAGTGCTCACTTGTTTAAAAAACTTGTTATAGTTTTTATTTTTTTATTTGATTATGTAAAAGGTCATGGGTTTTAATGGTCCCATTAGTTATTACAAAAGAGAGAAGGATATAATATTTATGATAATATGGGATGCCTCTACTAGTAGTAATCAAACAAGCAAAACAACCAAGAAAACAACATGTTAAGGGACTAAAACCAAATACAATTGAGTAGTGAAAATTATTATCCTGAAGCAACCCTATTACACTTAGGGAAAATTCCATGAAACTTCTACCAAGCGTAACTTATCCATGGGATGTTCATAACATCCTCTATGAGATAGATCCCTCTGGAGCCAATGGGCATGCATGATAGTCAATTTTTATGCCTTTCTTCATTTTCTACCCTCTAGTCTACTTCATCTTTTCTTCCATAGTATTTTGTTAGAGGGGTAAAATGAGTTCAAATAAGTTCAAGGGATATAATTTATCATTTGAAATAATAATTATTATATTGTCTTGAGGTTCTAACCTTGTAAAATTTATTTCAATCTCTAGTTTCATTTCCTTAGAGATATATTGTACATGGGTTTTTCAAACAAAGTACAAAGCCTTCCTCTCAAAATCCACACCATTCACACCTTGGTTGGGATCATCCTCAAGGGATGGGGATGAAATAAAAATGTCCTTAGGAGTGTAAAAAATGTCCTTTTATGAATCACTACTCTCACTATCACTTCTAAACATGATATGCTCAAGGAGAGTGGCCTTCTACTAAGAAAACCCCTTATTTCACTTATCAAACTCACATGTTGAGGATAAATGTCTTGTTTCAAAATAGTTTTTATAGTGAAAAAGAAATTTTTCATAATCAAGGGATTATTTCTAGACCCAATCTTGGATATTTAAATCCACATACTCCAAGAGATCTTAAAAGACCTTCAGGATATACAAAATGTATGAAAAATTAGAATGATAAATAGATTAAATATTGGAATCCATTACAACATATTGACCCAAAGTGTTCCCAATGGCTTTGAGATAGTCACCTATGAAAAATTATAGGAGAAGTTAAGGCAGTCTCACCCAAATGGGTTTTTAGTTAAAAACCTTTGTAAGGGGGTCTAAAGAAGGGTACCCTAACTTAAACATCAGAATGATCTACCCCCAAGACCATGACGAGTCTTGGAACACTATATTTTTATCATCTAATATATCAAAAATGATAATAAATAAACCCCTGGTGCAGGGGTAGATGCCAAGATTACCTTTCATCAGTGGTTTCTATTTCTTCATAATCCAATCATGTAGAGATGGAAGAGAAGGCTAAAGGTTGAAAAATAAATAGATCACTCCATGAGATGACAATACCTACTCACATTCTCAAACCTTCTTTAAATTTTCTACTTTAAATCTAATCACATGTCTAAACTTGCTAGGAGCTAGTGGCTTTCCAGTGTTACAAACTCAAGTTGAATTGGAGTTAATTTCTCCATTCCTCATGCATGGAATTATAAGCAATCAGTTAGTAAACTGACAGTTGAGCATTCAGTTAGTTAGCAAATAGTTAGTCAAACTATTAGAGAATTTGTTAGAGAGTTAGTTTGCATGTAAAGACTAAAATTAGTCTTGAGTTTGTTTTTCTAATTATTGTATGGATTCAAATCTATTTAAAGATGCTTGGGCGCATCATGGTAAGCAAAGAAAATTGAAGATCAATAGAATCTCTTTCTTTCAAGAAATTGCTATAACAATTGGATTTTTTCTTGTTTATTTGTTTGAGTTCTTGTTTTGTATGCTCTCTTTATTCTGACAAATTGGTATCAGAGCCTGGTAAGGATTTGTGCAGCAGAAGCACAAGGAAAATCAGAGATTGCATAAGTGCACAGTCAGCAGAAGCGCATAGCAGCCATAGTTAGAGAGTGAAGGAAGAGCCAGTAGGGAGCACAGAGATCAACATCGACCGACTCCCAGACCGACATTGGCAAGAAAACTGACGTCAAGAGTATTAGTGATCGACAACGGTAGTATAACCGATGTCAGCCATATTAGTGACTGATAGTGGCAGTAAAACTGATGTCGGCAGTATTAGTGACCAACAACGGCAATATAATTGACATCGACAGTATTAGTGACCGAAAACGGCAATATAATCGACGTCAGACACTATGTGTCAAAAGCAACAACCAAAAAGCCATTCCAACATGAGAAATGATAGTGTATAATAGTATTTCACAGCCTCAAATTCTTATTTTTGATGGTAAGAATTATGATTTTTGGGCAATTAAGATGAGAACTTTATTTTGCTCACAAGATGTATGGGATTTGGTAGAGAGTGGTTTTGTAGAACCGCAGGACGAGGTAGCCCATCTGGCATTAAATCAAGCACAAAAGGACCAGCTTAAAGACAATAAGAAAAAAGATGCAAAAGCTTTATTTCTCATCCAACAGGCATTGGATGAATCTATATTTTCTAGAGTTGCAACAGCAACAAGATCCAGAGAGGCATGGAAAATCTTGGAGACTACCTATAGAGGTAATACAAAGGTAAAAATTGCTAAATTGCAATCTCTTAGGAGAACTTTTGAAAACTTGCAAATGAATGATTCAGATTCAATAGACCAGTTTATGGGTCAAGTTTTGAATATAGTGAATCAAATGAGATCTAATGGAGAACCTATCACGGATCAGAAGATCATAGAGAAAGTACTTAGATGTTTACCTAGTAAATTTGATGCTATAGTTGTCGCTATTGAGGAAACCAAGGATTTGGAACAATTATCTGTAGATGAATTAATGGGTTCTTTGTTAACACATGAATCCATAATGAATAGGAATAATACTTCTCTTGAGAATGCCTTCAAGTCATAGATATCAGTTGGCAGAGGAAGAGGAAGAGCAAGGTCAAGCTTCAGAGGAAGACGCAGAGGTAGATATGGAAGGAATAATTCAGATGAAGGTGAGAACAGTAATCAAAACTATAGTGGTAGAGGAAACTACAACAATAGAGGACGTGGTAACAATCACTTCCAGCAAGGTTCACAGAGGTTTGAAAAATCTAATGTTTAATGTTATTACTGCAAGAAATATGGTCATTATGCAAATTACTGCAGAAATAAACAAGGATATGTGTACAAGTAGAATGCTAATTACACAGGTGAATCTAGTTCTAATCTAGGTGAATCTAGTTGTAATCCTAGAAGCTTATTTCTTACTTGTAATGTTACTCAAGAAAAAGCTAGTGATATTTATTTTTTAGACAGTGGATGCAGTAATCATATGATAGGAAATAAAGAATTTTTTGCTAGTCTTGATGACTCTATAAAATCAGAAGTGAAATTAGGAAATGATATCACTGTAGATGTCATGGGTAAAGGTGTCATAAATGTTTTGGCAAAAAATGGTGAAAGAAGGTTTATACTTGATGTTTATTTTGTACCTAGACTAAAACATAATCTTTTGAGTGTTGGTCAGTTAGTGCAGAAAGGTTACAGAGTATCCTTTATGGATAATGTCTGCACAATTTTGGAAAAGGTTCCAAGTGACAGGTTGATAGGAAAAGTGGAGATTACCAAGAATCGGATTTTCCCTCTCCATATTTAGTGCATCCAAGGAGAAGAGGAAGCACACTTCAAATCCATACAGCTAGACCAATCATGGTTATGGCACTTAAGGATGGACATTTACATTTTGGTGGTTTAAATTTGTTACAGAAGAAAAATATGGTGAAGGGTTTAACACCAATAGAATAGCTAAGAAGTCCATGTGACAGTTGTATTCTGGCAAAACATCATAGAGAGAGATTTCCAGCCCAACAAAGAGTGTCAAAGATCGAATTCCACAAGAAGCGTGGAGTGGTAAGAAAATGAGAAATTTGAATGATATTTATAATCAAGAAGAAGAGAAATTAGATTTCGTTTCAAATTTTGCTCTTTTCACTCATGATCCTATGTATTATGAAGAAGTAGTTATAAAATATCCCAAATGAGCTCTACCCTAAATTACTAATTTTAAAACTTGAATTCTGCCCTAGAATTCTGAATATCTATCTTTCTAAACTCTAGATCTAAAATCTGAATTTTTGTTCTGAATTTATAAATGATTTTGGCAGCGAATAAATGTATGTCAAATGCATGAATAAACATGCCGATTATATGCCCTTATGGAAATAACATCAACTCTGAATTCAAACACCTAATATTTCCATCCAACACAAACAAATGACATATAATTCAATTTTTTGAGTATAAATGACTGTTGCTATGAAAAAAATTATCCAAAATTGCAATTACATCAAGTTTATGGATTCAAACATACCCAAACACAGTCCAAATCCCTGCTGTTACAAATCAGTCCAAGATAATATATATTTGCTCCACAATTCTGATCAAAGTCTGCTTAAAAACTGATATGCAATTTCTGCTCCAAACCCACTATTCTCCAATGAACTGCAATTGTGGACTCTGTATGAATTCACCTCCGAGATGTGATTGGGTTTTCGTCCAATCCACCTTCTTTCCTCAAGGGTTTTCATCCTTGGAAAAGTATTGCAAACAAGTTGCAGATCCACAATGGGAAAATAAAGAAAGATGCTGACTGAATGAATCCCAAAAGACTTTCTCAACCTTCTTTTATACTTTTTCTTTTTCCAAACTCTCCAGAAGCTTCCTTTTTAACTCCAAAAATGACCTTTTTATTAAAATAATGATATTTTGACACACAAGGTCCCTGTTTAATGCATCCATGAATTAAAGCATCTCAACCTAGTTCCAATGAGCTATAATACTAAGGGCCTTCTTAAATATTTTAATAAATTATTAGCAACTTTAGTAATTTAAATAAAATATAACCATTAATACACTCATTTTTGCAAAACTGTCAAAAAGTATTGGAATCAAAATCTGACTGCACTGGAGTGATACCGATGAGGAATAATGAAAATCAAACCCAATCGGGTGACTTGTTATAAATAGACGCTCTCTCCAAGATTATTGGAGAATGCACCCAAAGCTGAAAATCACTTCAAAAAGTGGCACAAGAGTCCTCTAGACCATTTGAGCTCTTCACCAACATCAAACATCCTCTAAAACAAGGCTAACAATCACTGAGAAAACCAAAACCAACTACAATACTGAAGTGACTGAAAATGGGGACATTACAAGTTAATGAGGAAAATTGGCTAGAAGCAATGGATGAAGAGTTGAATGCTATTGAAAGAAATCAAACATGGGATCTAACTATTTTACCTGAAGGTGAGGATTGTATTGGAGTCAAATGGGTTTATAAGACTAAATTTGATGCAGATGGAAATGTTGAAAAGCACAAGGCAAGGTTAGTAGCAAAAGGTTTTGCACAAGAACATGGAGTTGACTATAATGAAACATTTGCACCAGTTGCTAGATTGGATACTGTTAGAATGGTATTATCAATAGCAACTCAAAATAATTGGTATGTATATCAAATGGATGTAAAATCAGCTTTCTTGAATGGTTTTCTAGATGAAGAAGTGTATGTGAAACAACCCATAGATTATGAAGTACAAGGACATGAAGAAAAAGTTTACAGATTGAAGAAGGCTCTTTATGGTATCAAGCAAGCACTAAGAGCATGGTATAGTAGGATTGATTCTTATATGATAAACAATGGATTCAACAGAAGCGATAGTGAGCCTACTTTGTATACAAAAATCAACAAAGAAGGTCAGATTTTGATTGTGTGTTTATATGTTGATGATTTGATTTTTACTGGAAATTTGTCTATAGACACTTTTAAATCAGCAATGAAGAAAGAATTTGAAATGACAGATTTGGGATTAATGAAGTATTTTTTTGGAAAAGAAGTTGAACAATCAAAGAAAGGAATATTTATCTGTCAAACTAAATATGCAAAGGATGTTTTAAAGAGATTTAGGATGCTGAATTGTAAACCAGCACCTACACCAGTTGCTACAAGGACTAAACTTAGCAAAGAAGACCAAGGGTCTATGTTGATTCTACAACATTCAAAAGACTAGTTGGCAGTTTGATGTATCTTATAGCTACTAGACCAGATATTAGTTATGGGGTTAGTTTAACCTCAAGATTCATGGAGTCACCAAAAGACTCACATTGGCAAGTTGGAAAAAGAATATTAAGATATGTGGCAGGAACTACAGATTATGGAAATTTATATTCCACAACTAACGATTTTAGTTTGATTGGTTTTACAGATAGTGATTTTGTAGGTAGCATTGATGATAGGAAGAGTACTTCCAGATATGCCTTTTTTATAGGCACAGGTGTGGTCACATGGGCATCCAAAAGCAACCTATAGTGACACTTTCATCAGCTGAAGCAGAGTATGTTGCAGCCACATCAGCAGCATGTCAAGCAACTTGGATGAGAAGAATATTGAAAGATTTATTACAGGCATAGAAAGAGTCAACACCAATCTTCTGTGATAACAAATCCGCAATTGCTTTATCAAATAATCATGTGTTTCACAAGAGGAGTAAGCACATTGATACAAGATTTCACTTTATTAGAGAATTAGTGAACAATGGAGAAATCCATCTAGACTTCTACAGATCTGAAAATCAATTGGCAGACATATTTACAAAGGCATTACCAAAAGAGACCTTTGATTATTTGAGACAAAATTTAGGCATAGTAAATGCTAAAATTGTAAGTGGTAGAAATTAAGGGGGAGTGTTAGAAACTCAAGTTGAATTGGAGTTAATTTCTCCACTCCTCATGCATGCAATTGTAAGCAATCAGTTAGTAAACTGACAGTTGAGCATTCAGTTAGTTAGCAAACAGTTAGTCAAACTATTAGAGAATTTGTTAGAGAGTTAGTTTGCATGTAAAGACTAAAATTAGTCTTGAGTTTGTTTTTCTAATTATTGTATGGATTCAAATCTATTTAAAGATGCTCTGGCGCATCATTGTAAGCAAAGAAATTGAAGATCAATAGAATGTCTTTCTTTCAAGAAATTGCTATAGCAATTGGATTCTTTCTTGTTTATTTGTTTGAGTTCTTGTTTTGTATGCTCCCTTTTTTCTGACATCTAGTTCTCCTATTTCTAGATACTACGTCAGCGTAAGAGGGATGTCGAGCCTTCTCCCTTGTATTATCATCAATTTTATGCTCTACCCCTTTAGTAGTGTGAATTAGTTATGATCCCTTTGCTGAGGGCCACCGTCCACCTTCACCAAAAACAAGTTCTCTATCTTAATCACCAGACACAGATCTATAACCTACTATTGCTAAAATGGGTTGTAAACTCCTATCACTGTTATGTTGTTCTAATAGTAGTTTTTATTTTAAATAGTGGTTTTTAATGACACTAAAATTGGGTAAAGAGGCAAATCCATAGGCACCACTTTGTATTTTCAAATAAAACATCTTTAATGGAAAATAAGGTTGACCTTAGACAAAAAAGCATCAAACCCTAATGCTTCTTCTTTCAAGAGAGCTTTGACCACTTGACCACCTCTTTCCCATGTGGTGGCCAACTTATTCATGGAAATTTTTGAAGAAAAAGATCTTTATTCCTTTCCTTCTAATATTAAGCTAGAGAACAAGTATATAAACAAAACTAGTTTGTGATAACAATATAGTAAAGATAGTTTGGAAGACCTTGATTCCTATCTAAACAATCTATAAAAAAACATCTCTCTTGCTAGAAAGGAGCCTACCCTTCTTTGATGTCCTTATTCTCTTTAAAAAAACATCTCTCTTGCTAGAAAGGTTTTATAAAAAGTCACCCACACATACTTCTATTTGCATGCTTCTTTAAATTATCATATGGCATAAAAATTAGGGGTGTTAAAGACCCTAACCACTAGAGTTTTCAAGATTTACGATGAGAACAAATTTGATAAAAGAAATTGAACATTTAAAAAGGGGTTTCAAGAGGAATGGTTATGTATGTATACAATTTTTTAGGCTATTAAATAAGCTATGTATAGTCTTGGCAGACGACATAATAGGGAACATTCAACCAGGAGCCTGGTATGTTGAAACTAAACCAGATTACCTCAAATGTTTTAGTGGTACCTATAAGCTGTTGATGATCTCGAACTCTTAGACTATCTTTTGAGGATTTTGTGATTATAAATAATTAAAGTGAATTTTCTAAAATATAACATTTTTTGTTAGCATTTCGAGTTTCTTAAAGGGCACCATTTATTGATACCGGATGAGAAGCTTTAGCACGTTTTACATAAGCTCACCTGGCGACTTTGATAAGGTTCGATAAAGTTAAATCTGTTCAGGTTAGATAAAGGCTAATTTAATTCAGTTCGAAACATTCTTTCCTATGGTAATAAATATTATATTAAAACAATGAAAGTCACAATTCAAACAAACACCTTGTGTGCCCACATGCTTCTTCTCTTTAATTCATGAGTATGCCTGTCACTTCCCGTTGAACTCTGTATGGAAGGATTCTTCCTACCTGTAACTTTATGTATTATACTAAATTTACTGTGTTTTCTGGCATATGTGGAAAACCACAAACCTCTCTGGACATCATATATGTACTAACTTTATGTATTATCCTTTAAGAAAACTCAAAGCAATTGAGTATTATTCGTATGAGAGACCAGTTCAAGATATTCACGGCACAATTTTTACCTCAAAATGGACGGCCCATAAAGTATAAAGTAGCAAGACACTATCTAGCTGTACTTAAAGTTGTCAACGGTTATATATATATATATATATATATATATATATATATTAATTAGTATTCAGGAAATAGCTTTGACAGGGAGCCTACTAAGTATTTAGGAAATAGCTTTCACAGGGAGCAGTAGGCTCGAACCTGGGGTGGCAAGGTGGCAGGTCCCTGGCCTTGCCATTACACCCCGGCCCATGGCCTGGCAGTTGTATATTTTTACACTTCTGTTGTTTCTTTATCTTAAGCCCTGTACCTTCAAAAGGAATGTAGTGTTTTATTCTCAACTCACCAGCAATTTAGTCTTACAATATATTTATCAATTACAAATGTAAGTAAAAATATTCAATTAGTGTTCAAATGAAAGGAAATTCTTAAAGAAATGACTGATATGCACACTTAAATATCCATAAAATTCTCTTGCAATATGTACGAAACTACTATTTGAGTTGAGAATAATGAGTAAGTGCATTTCATTTAGGAAGATCTTAACCCACAAACGTTGGCTGATGTTACACAAACAGAAATGACAAAAACAACTAGGTAGCTTTCAACGTGTCATTCAATAAATAAAACTTGCATCAATAACATTACACGTGAATGTAGGCGGGGTGCTGAGGGCGGCACAGTGAAAAATGAGAGGTGCGGAAGCTGAATCTCAAAATCTGAGTGCTTAACAGTTTTGGTTTGTAAAATTTGACAGCGAACAGATCGTCAAAATGATTGTACGCACTAATTAAAATAAGTTCCTCATTCAGGGTTGCACATACCCTACCATAGCCTACCAAACTATAAATAAAGGTTAGATGACCCAGAATGGAAGCATAGCAAACTGTGATACTAATTGGGAGAGGGAAACTTTTAGAAACTTAAAAAAGAGCAAGTATTGAAGTATATTCTTGGGAATAAAACATGTCACATTCCTAAATGGTGAGTAGTTTAGCGCAGCACCAAAAGAAAATCTACATGGAATAATTGTTAATTATTTAAAAATCCAATATAAACCAGATAATATAACTAGGAAGGTGCAGTGAAAAAATAGATTCAATGTAGACAAAATAAACTATTGTTTTGCTTGTTTCAATCAACCGTGATAGTTCAAGTTATTACTATTGTTTCTTGGTAATGATAAAAAGTTGTGATGATTGGATCAAGCTAATTAATCAAAACATATGAAAATAATTCCATGAACATCAGAATACTACTGTAATTGATAGGAATTCAAAATTAAATGTAATACACTTCCATATATTAGCTTTTGAATCTCAAATTGTTACGTCTACCAACCTCAAGCTTTTCATTCAACTAAGAAATTCCTGTTAATTTATTTTACAAACGTGCTATAGCCTATAATGCTGTAGGCTTAAATGGAAAGCAAAAAACGAGAAAAGTTAAAATAAAAAATAAAAAGAAGGAAATTGGTTCAATTGTCGAAAATCCACAGCTTTCTATGGTTGAGACAGGACTTCCTTCGTTGGCCGTTCTAAAACTCGTTACACATAGGGATTTAACATGATTTTGAAATATTATACAGCCTTAATGAACTTCTTATTTTACTAACCCTTGTTCCCGAGAGTGCAATGAAGCTTACACAATCATTTTAGTACAATCGGCTCAAGCAGTTGGATGCGAAGCTCTGCAAATAAAGAAAACCCCCTACCTCTGGTATCTTTAGTAAATTTCACAGAACACAGAAAAATTAAATTTGTTGAACCGCTCCTACATGTTTACGTTGCGCTCCAAGACAACGTTGAAATCACACTTTTGGATGAAATATTGACAAAACCACAGATATGGATATGACATATGACTTCTGGAAGAAAATCTATCAATGAGTACCGTTATGGAAGTCAGATGAGCATAAGGATGGCGTTTGATGAGGGATCATTACAATTGATTCTTTATGCTCAAGTCTGAGTTGGTTTTGCACCGGGATTCTTTTCATCTACCAAATTCCAGACCTTCTGATAAAGGGTTCTGCTCCAAAATTTATCCATATCTGAAACCTGCCGTATAAAGCATAGCATATTTAAATCATTTTGATAGATTTTGTCACATTTCTGCTAAACATTTCTTTCTCGAAACATATAATACCTTAGCATGTATGGTGTGAAAGATTTTGTCATTCATCGCAGAAGAAGTAGCACTAATTATATCAAGGCCATTATTTTCCAGTGTAAGTAGCAGATCAGACTGGACGATCTGGGACTTGATTGTGCTAGTTGAGACCAAAACACCCGACCCAATAAAATTTACTTTGACTCTAGGAAAAGTCTCAGATACCACGGAATAATGTATATCTTCGCGTATTTTTTCTTTTCTCATCTCCTCTCTCTTTTGGGTAAGCTCTTTAACCCTTTGCTGTAGATGCTTAATGTAGTCTGTGGTTTCAGATAGTTGTTCTGCCGTTGAACATTTTCCCTGCACACAGATGAGCACAGAGAAATATATTACAAAGAATAGACTTACGATGGGACTAAACCCTAAGGGTTACAATTCAAATTTCTGAAAAAATAACATAATGGAACATACCATAATGTATTCATGGGGCAGTAAGGATCTCAACAAAGAAAAGAGTGTCTTCATGTCTTTCCTCCTATTTCTTTCTGCAAATTTGTGGATGTCTTTCTTACCAATGACTGCAGCTTTATTGTGACCAGATTTATAGGTGTATTTAAGCTTTGGGTTTTCATAATCAAACAAAGCAGAAATTTGGAGAAGGGAGGAAGAATGGCAGGAGGAATGTGTACTGGGCAAATTTGAAGGCTGTTTACACGTAGAGTGGCCGATGTTGCCAGAAGAGGCATCGCACTTGAATATGGGCGAATGAAATAACCCACAATCGACCCTCTCCATAATTTTATCATTAAAAGTCACTTAGTATTAAATAACTTTGAAAATATCGAAACTTCTGACAGAGTATCTAGGAGGAAGACGATCCACAAATTATTTGTTTCGAGAAACCTTTTGTATTACTAAATGGGTAGGTTCCTGACATTCTGGATGAAGATATGAAACTATCTATTGCCAGATCTGAAATTTTAAGATAGACTTAAAAAAGAATAAGAATTTTACAAAATCACACAGCCAAGAAATGAGAACCTTAGTATAATCAAGCCTGATGTGTCGCAAGTCGAGGAATGGTCTGTGATGCTGCCGACAAAATAAAGAAAAATACGATCGATTTATGAAAGCTGTCCACAATCGTACTTCTGAGAGACGGCCTTAAATATACTTGTTTATGTTGATTTCAGAAATGTTTTGGTGGCTACGAAACTTACTTTTAATGGAGATGAAACGTAGTATATATGGCCGCATCACTTCTGTTAACCCATATCTTCTTTCTGACAATCTGTGAAACTTTAACACGCAGTATAACATTATAGTGGCATACTAGAATGTCATAACTTTAATTCATGGAACCCTAACTCACCTACCAGTACCTACCTTTAGTTTGGTTTCTGGAAGGGTTAGGCGAACTCCGGTTTGTTTCAACAAACATAGAATAATAATGTTTCAACGCTTAAAGTCTCGTCCATCATTATTCGTGTGTGACAGGTTGTAGAGGGTTTAGAAAAGGGATAGTATATTTGTAAAAAATAAAAAATAAGTGAATGATAGAAAAGTTTATGTTTTTAAAAGGTAGATTATACTTTTATATTTTAAATATGGTTAGGTATTTTTATATAATAAAAATATCAAGTCTCATATAATATAAATTATGTTACAGATTATAATAAAGAATTTTAACGTTATAAAATTTAAAAAGATTTCAATTCTAATTCCATTTTCATTTTTATTTAAAAGAGTTAAAAATTAATACTTATATTTATAATTTTTAATAATTAATATAGCATTAATGTTTTTTTCTTAAAAATATGATAAGCTAGTCCAATATAAGCCTTTCCTATTACTTTTAGTAAACAGACATATTCTATTGTTCCTAGTTATAATGATGGTGGTGTTTCTTTTGAATTTCATAGTGCTATTTCTTTCAAACCGTAACTTAAATAAACATACATCTATATCGTGTTCCACATTTAAAAATAATAATTTATGTCAAAACAAAATCTAAACAGTTTACTACCATAGAACCAAAAATTGTGTGGAAAAATGAACTTAAACAATAAGATTAAATGTGACTTTCCCTGTTATGTGGAGAAAATGATTTGTGCTTCCGCGCGTAATTATTAACTGGAATATGGTATCATGTTTTTGGTAACAACTAGGATGCCATTTCCAAGAGTATCTAATAATTAGATGCACTAAATGAGTTTTAGAGGTAGTGCATGCAGACGTGGAAGAATCTTGTTGTACCTTATAGCGTGATTAAAAAGCATAGAAAATGAAACAGACCCAACAAGATATAGATTAGAAATCTGCCAGTACAATAATAGATGTCTAAGTGCTCGTAATTTGGACTATGCCTCCGAACCTTTGCTATCCACTTAGAAAGTGCAATCAAACGAAAATTTACCTGCACGATTATGGAAATTTAGTGAGAGTTATTTGGATGATGTTTACAATTCTATTCGTGAATCATTAACATTTACTAAATTCTTTTCTTCTTTTTTTAAAATATTATTTTAGTTCAATCTTAGTTAATTATGGATTTTTTTAATGATTAAATCCACTTTTTCTATTAATTTATTTACAAAATATTGAGTAAATGTTATGTCTTTATTGATTATGCAACTCCTTCAATCTTGAATTTGATGAATTGCCAAAAATATCACATATATAAACATCTAAGCTTTGATTTCATCCTCATCTAAAACTATATATTTCTCTTAAAGAAAGCCATGATTTACTACTTGAACTAATAGATTTAAGATATCAATACAAAGACATTTAGACCTCATGTTAAATTACATTGGTAAAAATAAAATTTGAAATAAAAT
Organism: Torreya grandis; assembly: GCA_037957365.1. Classification (NCBI taxonomy): domain Eukaryota; kingdom Viridiplantae; phylum Streptophyta; class Pinopsida; order Cupressales; family Taxaceae; genus Torreya; species Torreya grandis. The sequence continues at coordinate 311,921 of JARHVA010005023.1, forward strand.
AAAGTTATATTAATAATGGTCCTTTTATATTTCTTGACATATTGATAGGAATTTTTAGATGATACTATGTAAACTATATTTTTTATATTTACAAATAGACAATTCAATTGAATATATAAAGTAAATATAAGAGAATCAAAGATTATAATAATTAAACATATGAATAGAAGTTGTTAAACAACTAAATATTTGTTGAACATAATATGTTGTAAACTTGCTGCAAATTTCACTACTGTTGTAAGACAAAAATAAGGGCTTACACAAATTTAGAATAGATGTGTGCAATTCTTTTTAAAAAAATGACTTCTTTATTTAAAAATGAAATAATTACAAGCATATTTAAAACAATAATTTAGACCACTATGGACTGCAACAAAGGTGGAATCAAACTCACACAAAAAAGGAACTAACAAATTGTAAGCTAAAATTTCTGTTATAGTCAAAGAAAGGTAAGTAACTAGAACCTAAAATAGAACAACTTTTGTTTATTCTAGCCTATAAAAAAATAGAATAGTCATTGCATGTATGTATTTGTAGTTTATTCAAAACTGAAAATATTATACTAGATTTTAAGTAATTTTATTTCAAACTTTTCCTCCTTAAGCATTAAGGAAATAATTATTAATTACTTTCATAATGAATAAGATTTGTCTTTTGTAATTTCTTTTGTAAAGATATCTAAGTTAGTTGATTCTCTATGCTGTAAAATTGTAATTACACTTCTCTTTGTTGAATCAAATATCTATTGAGGTGATAAAAAATATCTATATGCTTCATTCTTTCTTGAAGAATATGATTATTTGCTATTTGAATGGTACTATTATTATCACAATATATGACAATGGGAGAATTGCATTATTTAAAAAAATAAAAAAATTCATAGCTAAAATACTTGACAACATGTTGAGGTTGTTTTTATATACTCTACCTTTGCTATAGAATGAAAAACTATTTGTATCTTATTTTATCTCCAAGTTATAATGCCACTTCAAATATTAAAATAATACCCTGAATTTGATTCATAATCATATATTGAACTGGCCCAATCTGAATATAATAAACCAACCAATTAAATATTATTTCATGTTTTATAATGAATTCCATGATCTGCCATAGATTTGATATACCAAAGTATTATTTTTTAGCTCTCATGTGATATTCATGTGGATTTGTGGCAATTTTTGAAATAATACTTTTTGGATAAGAAATATATAGTCTAGTAGCTACTCGATACATCAGAATACCAACCATGCTTGGAAATCAAGGCTAATTCACACTCATACTCTTATTTTCCTTTCTCAATATTTCACGTTAGGTTGATGAAGTTTCCACTTCCTTTCACTTTTCCATTTTTAAATGTCTCAATGTATTTTGGTAAAGCTTTGTTTAAAATTTAAAGATTCCAACAATTGACTAACATACTTCCACACAAAAAAATTAATGCATCAATATAAGATCAATCATCTCAAAATATTTAATCTTTTTCATAAATTAATGCATCAAGTTAGAATTATTACCTATAAAAATTAGTCATCAACATAAATAAAAAACATTAAAATTTGGTCACTTGGTATTTATACATAAAATGATTGAGAATTTTGAATTATAACAAAGCCATGCTACTATAAATAATCTCCAATTCTTGAATACCAATCTCTAAGAGCTTATTTCAAGCCATACAATACTGTCTTCAATTTACATAATAGATATTGTTTCTCTCTTTTACTTCAAAAGTAGGTCACTGCTACACATAAACCTCTTCCTCAATGAAGGCATTCAATAATGTTTACTTCACATCGATTTGATTAATTGTCCACCTATTAAGGGATGCCAATGCTAACACTATTCTTATTGTATCCCAATGACCAACTAGTGTAATTTTTTTTTAATAGTATAATCTATATCCTTGTGCATATCCCTTGGTTAGTAACCTTACCTTATTCCTATTTTTAATTTACACTTATATTTTATTTTATATATCTATTTTACTCATATCACCTCTTTATATTTTGGAAGATCCATTAGCTCTCAAGTTTCATTCCTCTCAATTTCCTTCATTTATTCTCACATTTTCCCACCAAAAAAACTCCATGTTCCACTACATCTTCATAATAACTTGGTTTAACTTTAATTTTTAAAAAACATCATGGTTAATGATATGATTTGTATATTATCAATTTTTAGTTTTTTCATAAATTTATTTAATAATTTTAACCTTCTTTTAGGAGTTTAAAGTTGACTTTAGATTTACACTTATACTTGAGAGAATTTCCTCATCAAAAAATTGTACTACCACTGGGGCTTGATTTTTTACTTGGACTTATGGAGAGAGGTGTAATGTCATTTTGGAAGTACTCTAGTTCCACAATTTTTTTCACTTCCTAATGTTATCCTTCTTGACACACTCCCTATTCATCACATATCACATCATGTGATAAAATATTTTTTCTAAAAAAATTTGGGATTCCAAAATTATATGCTTTATTCTTTTTAGAAAAACTATAAAAAATTAAAGATTAATTATTTGTACTTTTATCTAGTTTCATTCTGGAGATGCAAATAAAATACTGAGGTAAAAATTCAGAAGTGTTCCACATTGGGTCTTATACTAGACCAAGCTTCATTTGGTGTATAGTTATTTAATGATGATATAGGACTAAAATTAATAGTATACACAATTGTAGCCATTAATTTTACATAAAATTCATCTCTAATTTATTTTTATTATAATTTGGAGCTTATCATTCTAGTAATGTGACTATTTATCTGATCAACAACTTTATTTTGTTACAACATCTATGATTTTATAACTTTCCTTTTGATTCAAATGTTAGCATAGTAATCATTAAATTGTTTTGAATTTAAATCACCCCTTCTATCAATCATGAATTTTTTAATTTTATAACCACTTTTATTTTCAAAAAAAACTTTTAAACTCACAAAACAATGAAATGCTTCTCTCTTTTTAATCAATAAAATACCCATGGCTTTATATAATAATCATATATAGAACAATCATATATAAATGTTAAAAATAAAACCCAATACCAATACTAGATATGTGTGTAGCACTCCAATTAACTAAATAGACAAGCACCACTAGTTATGAAACTCACCATGGTTTTTTAATTGGAAGTTTATCATTGTATTTCATCCCTAGTACACAACCATAGCAAAACTCAACCTTCATTTTGATCTTTGGCAAGGCTAGAACCATTTTCATTATGTAAAATAGATTTTTCTTTGAAAATAAAATAAACATAATGCCTATGACATAGACAATTATTACCTTCAATTATTTATTTCAAAATATTTATGCTTTCTCGATTCATTCAAAGCATTATATTTGTTGCCATGGGAGTTTATAACACTAATGTTCATCTATTATTTTTATCAAATTTTTTACTATCTCTATTACCAAATAATATTTTAAATTTATTTTCATCCAATTGGCCTACACTTAAAATATTGTTCTTAAGACCATAAACCAATACAATATCTTGAATAGTTTTTACTCATATTTTTTATTATGTACAACCAATTGATCAGAAATTGGGTTCTAAAAAAGGTTTCAAGTCAGAGTTTCAGTGGTGGCACACTATAGATTCGTTGAGAGCTTTCTGACGCTTTTCACGATTTGTAAAACGGACACCGTATGCAAAAGTTATGACCATTTAAAGATTTCTCAAAAAATGTCACTTACGACATTTGGCACATGATTCGAGGACGTTTAAACATTTGGACCTATTAGAGGTTGACACGTGGCACTATTGAAATTCCAATTGGGCCAATAGCCATTTGACATGTGGCAAAAAAATTAGGTTCAAAAAAATTGGCTTAGGTGTTTTATTCACATGTCATTTGATATTTTCAAACTTTTCAAAGGTGCCAAAGGAGGAACCTCCACGCCACCCAAGGAAATATTCAAACTTGGAACCCAAGAAGGAGTCAAAGTGCCTAAAAAGGAGAGCTTGAGTGCCTAGAGTGGAGGAGGGCAGTTTTGAACTTGAGACCTGGCGCCTAAAAGGATAAGGCCTTGACCACTTCAGCCATGGGTTTTGAAGTGTTACAAAAGGCACTAATTTTTACATGAATAAAAGAAGTTCTAGACTGTATTTTTTATTTTAAGAGGTCGAGACTTTGTAAAAGTGTTAGGAAAGCTTATGTAATAGATTTTTCTCCATTTTCTGGCCATAATACTCAGTCTTAATACTCTTTTTATCTAATTTGGATATTGAAAGAGTATTTTTAAGCCCATAAAGGGGACTTTTAGGACTTTTGAAGTAACTTTGCAAGTGTGAAGAATCACAAAATTCGAAGGTGTTGGGCTTGATTTCAGTCACGGTGAAGGTGAATTTTTGCATTGAGAGATCAACTTCCATGAAAATTGTTTATTGTTTCCAGGTGTTTGAGGTGCCCTTAATGGAAATGGTCCACTCCTTTGGAGAACCCAGAGATGTAGGCATCAATTGTTGATCCAAACTCCATTATCATGTTTCGTGTTTTTGGTAATTGTCATTTGATGCATGATTTAATTTTAGTTTGCTGAATTGATTTTAATTAGTAAAAGAACTCATGCAAGTAATTCAAATTTCAACAATTATAACACAACATTATTAAAAATACTAGTTCAATAACCGAGAACATTTTATGCCAAAACATTTTGCAAGTTCTTTTGAGTTTTTTGAGAATTTATTAAGTTTTGAGAAATTTAGTATTTGTATTTAAAACTTCACTTTGAGTTGATTCAGTGTAGTTTACCGATCAAGTTGATATCAAAGTCATTAGAAAGCTAGGTTAACTTCTAATTGAGTTTTGACAGTTACTTTTAGTTTATTGGTTATCCATATCACTTGATTATATTGCAGTGTGCAGTTGTGGAATCAGTGTATTTGCAGGAAACCATGGGCAAGTTGTCATAGATTGAAGCCATCAAAGATGAAAATGCAATCTTGAGATGCCAAAAATTTACACTTGAATTGCAAGTGGCAAAGTTAAAATCAGAGCTCGAATCCAAAGATGAGCTCTTGATTAGCTTGCAATTTGGTGAGTGTGAAAAGGTAAAGCCTTCAAATTTAGATGTAGAAAATATGACTGAGTGTAGTGTATGTTTTTCACCATAGGAATCTTCATCTTCTTCTACTATTTTAGATTCAGATTCTAGTAATATTGTTTTTGGTGATTTTGAAACATACACTAAGGGCATAGGATCTAAATTGTTGTTTAAAATGGGCTATAATGGAGGAAGACTTGGTAGAAATAGCCAAGGTATATCTAACTCAATTTAAGTTGAGCATAGACCTCTTCATGTAGGTTTGGGTTATACAAGTGTGCAGGTAGATGATGGAGAAGTTTCTTCCATGGCTAAAGGAAGACGAGCATCCAATAGCGAAGGTTCTAGGCCACTAGTTCAAAGGTGTAAAGGTAAAAGAGGTATTGAGATTCCACCTCCTGATTCTTAGACTAGATCTTTTGATCCAATTGATACTTTTAAGGAGTTTGGATATAATGGATAGAAGATAATGCAATCATTTCCATGCACTTTTTGTGGGATGAATAACCATAGTGCTAAGACTTGTTGGAAAAAAAATGCTTTATTGAAGTAGATTGCATGTTTGAAAGGCCATTTTAATATTAAATTAGGAATAGGCAAAAGGGGACCCTCACCTAAGAAGGATGTTTTTACTCATTGTAATGTGAGTGGACATAGGATTGATAGATGTTTTAAGCTTCATGCATCTTCACATTCAAGTAATGTTATAGCTAAGATGATTTACAAACCTCTCACTAAGGTTAATGAAGCTAATTCAATCCATAATGTAGTTGAAAATACAACCCAAGATAAGGTAAAACCTACAAGTGAAAATCCATTTAAGAGGTTAAGTCAACAATATGCAATTGATAAGGAATCCACTAAAATAATCAATTTCACTAGGAAGAAAGAAATGGTTAAGTGGATTATCACGACATTATTTTTGTAAAGCATGGTTAAGAATTCACCTAAGTGAATGAATAAACATTGATAGATGTAGATTAGAGTTTGTGGGAACACTTCAAGATAGGTTATTCATATGAAGTTTTTCAATTCTCACTTTTTGATAACTCTCAGGTTTTGAATCTCCTATTTATGTTGTGTGAGATGTCTAGAGGACTTGAACTCATTTGATCAGTTGGAGATAATAGCAGAATGTATGTTTTAGGTTGAGCTAATTCCTTGTAACATTTATTTGACTAATATAATGATTTTATCTTTGGCACATGGATGTATAAATGCATGTTTTAAGACTCATTGGGCATGTTTAGATGTTAAGCAGCACACACTTTTGGTTATTTGCATTTTGCTTAACATATAAGTCCCATACTAGGGCATTGTATTGCAACATGTCCACAACATTTATTGTATGTTGTCAGCATTATAAACTTGTCTTGCCATTACATTGAGAGTTGTTTCAATTTTTGGCAACTCATCGCTTTACAGGATGTGACATTTGGGCAAGGAGTTTTGGTATGTTGTAATCACTTTGGCAGTTGTAGATTCACTTACTCATGCCTTTAAATTAGGAATTTTTATAGTTTGATTGTGAATCATTTTAATGAAATTATTTATACCTCTTGCTATGATTGGGTTATATTTTTATTGATGTAGTAGACCAGTTATAAGATTTCAGGGGATATTAGACTTTTGGAGAACAAAAGCCTTCCATTTGGGAGGTGTGATTAGAAATTGGGTTATAAAAAAGGTTTCAAGTTAGAGTTTTAGTGGTGGCACACTGTAGAGCTCATTGAGATATTTTTGACATTTTTTACGATTTGTAAAACGGACATCATATGAAAAAGTTATGGCCATTTGAAGATTTTTTGAAAAATGTCACTTGCAACATTTAGCACATGATTCGAGGACATTTCAACATTTGGACCTATCAGAGGTCGAGACGTGGCACTATTGAAATTCCAAGTGGGCCAATAGCCATTTGACATGTGGAAAAAAAACTAGGTGCAAAAAAATTGGCTTAGGCTTTTTATTCACATGTCATTCGATATTTTCAAACCTTTCAAAGGAACCACAGGAGGAACCTCCATGCCACCCAAGGAAATATTCAAACTTGGCACCCAAGAAGAAGTCAAAGCACCTAGAAAGGAGAGCCTAAGCACCTAGAATGGAGGAAGGTAGTTTTGAACTTGAGACCTGGTGCCTAAAAGGATAAGGCCTTGACCACTTTAGCCATAGGTTTTGAAGTGTTACAAAAGGCACTAATTTTTACTTGAATAAAAGAAGTTCTAGATTGTGTTTTTTATTTTAAGAGGCTGAGACTTTGTAAAAGGTTTGGGAAAGCTTATGTAATGGATTTTTATCCATTTTTTGGCCATAATACTCAGTCTTAATACTCTTTTTATCCAATTTGCATATTCGAAGAGTATTTTTAAGCCCATAGAGGAGATTTCTAGGACTTTTGAAGCAACTTTGCAAGTGTGAAGACTCATGAAATTCGAAGGTGCCATGCTTGATTTTAGTCACGGTGAAGGTGAATTTTTGCATTAAGAGATCAACTTGCAGGAAAGTTGTTTATTGTTTTTAGGTGTTTGAAGTGTCCTTAATGGAAATGGTCCACTCCTTTGGAGAACCCGGAGATGTAGGCATCAATTGTTGAGCCAAACTCTATTATCACGTTTTATGTTTTTGGTAATTGTCATTTGATGCATGATTTAATTTTAGTTTGCTGAATTGATTTTAATTAGTAAAAGAACTCATGTAAGTAATTCAAATTTTGACAATTATAACACAACATTATTAAAAAAACTAGTTGAACAACTGAGAACGTTTTATCCCAAAACATTTTGCAAGTTCTTTTGAGTTTTTTGAGAATTTGTTAAGTTTTGAGAAATTTAATATTCGTATTTAAAACTTCACTTTGATTTGATTCAATGTAGTTTACGAATCACCATTGTACCTTTGTTAATGACTTTTATCGACTTATTATCTCTATACTTAACCTGACTACTCTTTATTTCATTTAAAAAAAAAAATAAGTCCCTACTGAATGCCATATGATTAGAGCATCCGATATCAAGAAACCATACATCATTTTGAGACTTTTCAATAATACCAACTAAAAATCATATTACATCCAAAACACTCTCCTTAATCATGGGTAAAATTTGCCTTATTTTTTAAATGTATCTATAGTACTTTCCTTCATTACATGTGAAATTTGAATTCTTATATTTATGTTACTCTATTTAATTCTACATTATGTCTTATAATGAGAAAATATTTTACAATAACAGTAATTTATATACTTCTTATCTAAATTTACATGTCCTTAACCTCTAATTCCATGGATTATTCCTATTCATTTTTAATAATATGATGTGTCCCCCTTCTCTCTTGATAACTATCATCGATGGTGCTTCTTTCTCCAAATTTAACTTTTACTACAAATGATTTTTATAAACTTCTTAGAGTTTGTTCCAATCTACTTTCATGAGATGACAATCATCCCATGAGATAATATAACATTAGTGTTTCCATATCCTTACTTTCTTCTATTACAATAACCAATGAATTCCATTTTATTGGTAACCATTTAAAAACATTTTCTAAAATTTCCTTATTTGTAACGGTCTCTCTATTTCTCCATAATTGGTTAAAAAAAAATATTACACTCCAACATATAAATCAGTTATCTTCCCACTATCCTTCATTTACATATTCTAAAATTATCTGCACAAATTCAATGAATAAACCAGTTTGACATTGTGCCTTGCTAGGTAAAATGCAATGTGTCACCTGATTCCTTGGCATTGACTATCCCATCAATTATGGGAAAGGTAATCACATCTAGATCACTTTCGAATTAAAAATATTTCCACGTCATCCTTCTACTTTTCCTCTTTCTTTTCATTTTTCACTTGTGTTGTTAATGCATTCCAATATTAGGGATATACGTATCCAATTTGAACTATCTCTCGTGTCTATTTAAAAGCCACTAACAGACGTATCCAATTTGAACTATCTCTCATGTCTATTTAAAAGCCACTAATGGTTGCATTTTTATTGCATAATATTCATAGAAATCATTATTAAATTGAATAAATTGTAAGAAATAATTTTTCAATGCTAATATTTTTCTATGCAACTTATGTCTAATACCAATTTGTTAAACTTAATATGCTATAGTCTTGTTACAACTTTCACTACTACTATAGGTCAAAAAAAAAGAGATTGTATAAATTTATAATAGATCCTACAATTTAAAATAAAATTGGATTTCTTATTGAAAAAATAATGATTATAAACATATTTAAAAAAATAATTTTACTCACAATGAATTACAAAAAAATATAAATCCATATAAAAGAGGAACTAGTTAATTATTAGTTAACAATTAGATATAGTCAAAATAAGGTAAGGTAACTGTGATCTAAAATATGACATTTGTTATATATATACAGCTCTAATTTATTCTAACATATAATAGATATAATAACTATTGTATATAAGAAAATTTAGTTTATTCGAATTATTACACTAAAATCTAACCATTAATTTTTCAACAAAATTTAACTATGAAAAAATAAATAAAATGATTGTTTTGGTCAGTTAAATATAAATAAATAAGATGTTATATTATTTGACAATATAAACTGTTGAAACCTTTTACTAAATAAGAGAATGAAGTTGACTATAAATATGTAAGGTTTACCCTTAAGTAATTAGTGAAGTTCGAATCAACACTTTTTTTATGGTAAAACAACATGTTAATATTATACCTGAATTTATGTTCAACCTTAACTTATCAAAATAAATGTATACTTTAAACTAATAAATAAAAATATGTGTGGACAAAATTTTATATAAATAATTAAATAAATTTTTTATTTCACTCAATTTCATTACTAATTTAAATGGAAATGTTATGCATTCCATATATATTTTTTAATTTTTAATTTAAATTTTTATTAAATATTTATAACCAATCTAAGTTCTTCAATTCATCTTGTAATTGTATTTTAAAAAGTACACAATATAAAATTGACTATATAAATATTATATAGTTTTTGAATTTTTTGATGTTCGACCAAACTCACAACATATGAAATGATTATACATATCCCTTAATGAAGCATGACCATGGTGTATGGATGCATGTAGATGGTTATTCGATAAAAAAAGTCATGAAATGATTAAAAATAACCCTGATTGCAGAACAACCATGGGGCATGGGTACATGTAGTTGGTTATCCGATAAAACATTTCCCATATAATCATCCTCAAGGAGAATGCTTCCTTAAAATTTAAAGCAATTAACCATAAATTAAACATAATGGTTTTGTAAAAAAGTTTGTCAAAAAAAATTATGCAATGGTTGTTCATTGATAAATGTTTCTAAAAAGAAACAAGGCTTTATTGTGTGCATGCATTGGCTTACAACAAAGAATTTGTATATAGATTCTCACCAAAATATTTAAACTAGGTTATCTTGTTTCTGATTTTAAGTGAAGAGGTTTTGACATAGATATGAGATTATTGATTATGAAAAAATACTTTTTTAAAAAAATGAAAGAAATAATAATTTTTCATAGAATATTAAAACTTCAAATATAAGAAACATAAACAAAGTAAATGTTTTTAAATTTAAAATTAGGAAAAGTTTATTTTGTTACATTTTATTATGTATTATTTGGAAGAAAAAATAATCATAAAATTTAATTATTAATTTTTTTTTAAAATGAAAATAGATTTATAATGAAATAAAAAAGACCAAATAAAAATAATTTTATGTAATTGAATAAAAAATTATTTATTAATTTTTTAAAATTATAAAATAAAGGTTTTGAAAGGACCCTTCCTTTTTACTGAGGAAAATAAAAACAATAAAAAAAACTCTGCGAAACACATATAACGACCAGAAAATCAAAAAGCTGCAGATCTTCAAACCAATAAACTTTAACCAAACAAACTTATATCAAAATAGCAGCACGGCTCCTCCAATATAACTGATTTAATAGAAAATAGGCTGCATGCATACCCAATAATTGAAAAACAAAGAACATAGACTATTTATAGGAAATAGGAGATGTAAATCGGACCAAATAAGTAACATATATCCAACATAATTTTAAAGGATAATCCAAATAGAAGAAGAATATAAATAGAAAGGGTTATATTGGTTGGTAGAAAATATATAACACATAATTGTGTCCATTATTTTCATAGATTGATTGGAAGAATTGGCTCTCAAATCCTTGGGCATTTAAAATTAAAACATAACTGATGGAAGATAGTAGTTGATGATATGAAAGTTGAGCTGATAATATGGAATAGAAAAATTTTAGGGACTCTCTTTTTGATAATAATAATATTATGGAGAGCATAAAATTCACATTAAATTTGGAGCTACATAAGAAGAAAATAAAATAAAAATTTAAAAGCTTAGAGGCGTCAACTCCAAAAATGTCTATCATCTACGGTTTTGGTATGTAGAGGTGGTTTTTGATCCCTTGTAAGTTGTAGGTGATTGGTGAGAGTGTTTTCCTGGCTATTGCTTCAAAGGATAATTTCTTCTCTCTTTATTTTCTCATTTCATGCCTCATGGGTTCCCTGACTCAGCTACCAGAGGGTCTTGAGTCTAGTGTTAGGTGTTTTACTATTTATAGTGGTTTTGCCATTCAAAATGCTTATGACATTTAGATCCTCAGCCTTCATGGCTATTTCTTTGTAGTTAAAATCCTTCGATGGTAGGACCTTTACTCAAGTTATTTACCATCCTCAGTCAAGGACTTTTTATGCAAGTCCTGGCTTCCTTCTTCTCATGTGGATATCAGTCAATCCTTAACGTGTTTTCCTAGATTTGTTGAGCCTCCCCAACATGCCTCTCTAGGAGTGGGTACCCCTGTATCTACCTCCTCTATGTAGACTTCTCTCCCTTCATCTTTGTTTTAGCTTGGGGATGTCCCTATGGTTTTTGAGGAGTCTCTACCTATTTTGAGGAAGGAGAAGCACATCATTTGGTTGGTTAACATATTGGGATATTTCTCTTGAACGCAGTTTTATATGAGTGTGTTTTTTTATCCTTCCAGATCACTTTTCAATTCTGTTAATTTAATATCTTCTTAAGATAAGTGATTCAATTTCTCAATTATGAAGGTTCACTTTCTGGTATGGTTGGGGTGATTGAATATTCAATCTTTCCAACATTTAGTTTAGAATTGATTATCCAAAGTCACCAGATTACAAATGTCATTTGGTTGCACAGTTGAACAAATCTCAACTATGAGGTGGATACTCACTATTGCTCAAAAGTTGGGGGCATGTGCCTTGTAACATCTCTTTCTCTATCTATACATCCTTGGATATAAGCAATTTAAAATAAGTATATATATTTATCCTAATCTTAGTTTCATAACCCTACAATGATAGATATTTTTCCAAAAACAACTTGAAACTAGGGATGGTGGTTACATCAACACATAGGTTTACAAATAAACCTTACTCTTTCAATTTAAATCTATTTCAAGTACTTTTGACCCATATTATATGCATTGATTATACAATATAACATTCTCTTGGTTACAGGTCAATCACTAGTAAAACTCTCAAACCTAGTGCCAGTAAAGCACTCAAATTCAACTCAATCAAAGAGAAGGTGTGTATACACACCCAAGTACTTATTACTTTCATTTATAAAACTAATTTATGTACTTGACAAATGTGAGGGGAAATGTAGATTATATTTTATGATTATATATCATCTCAGTCATCTACACTTGGAAAACTAATGACCTTGTCTATTCCTCTTAGTTCTATATGTCTTACTTCTGTAAGCCTCACATCTACTCCATCTTGTACCCTTTGGCCTATATCTTAGTCTAACAAACCTTATCTTGATGAAACATACCTAGTGTCTTTCCCAAAATGTTTAAAATATAATTATCTTATACCTTTGCATATTTTGAGCCTATTCCCACTCTCCTTCTCCCTAGACACTAATGTCCAGGTTAGATAGTGGCATTGACATTACTGTCTTGACCTAACACAAGTGTTCAATTCCCTAAAGTCATCAAATTTATGAATGAAATGTATTACAATGGTTAGTCTATGTGATTTAATTTGAGTTATCTCTTGATAGGATTATTACAAATATAATATTAACCCTCATTCATTCCCCATCTAGAAATTAGATTGAAATAGCTTTCAGAAAGCACTAAAGCTACCGAAAGATTTTTTTATCATTCCCTATTTTCATATCAGTCAAAGGAAAAAAACAAGATAAAGGTCTAAATTAGTATAGGATTAGTCATAAGTCATATTTTCCATGTCACAAGTTAGGTCACTTTTATACTTACTTTACACATAGTGCATGATTCACATAAAAGTCAACATGTAGGGAAAATTACATGACTATGAGGCCATACTTTAGAGTATTGGATATGTATCAGGGTCATTGTGTGTCATCTTAACATCTTGTACCCACTAACCCATTTTATCCCAACATCACATTGAAGATGCACAGTAAGGGTTTCTCCATTTCATCAAGAGTAATATTCGATGACCATATTTAAATGTACCAAAATCAATGTGAAGTCCATCCTAGATGCATATAGGTGGTCACATCTTCTTTCATTGCATATTCCATATAAGACACTAGTTTTGAGATTAGACACTATCATCAACATAACTATCCTAGGTTGATGCATGTGTACAGAGGTATATAAGCACCATACCCATAATATAATAATTGATATAGAATCTAATTCCTACTTACTTATTTCATGTACTAGATCTAACATTGCATTAGCATAAAAAATAATTAAATAATTTATTTTATGTCATTTTTATATCTAGCATAGTTATACTTTACATTAATATCCTATCTTAACTTTATAAATTTAGCATATGGTACATCTAAGTACAACTCATTAATTGGCTTGATGTAGGTTTGATATTCACCCTTGTACCCTATCATTTTTATATCCTTAACCGTAACCAATAAATAGGATCCATATCTGAATTAGGGTTAAAATATGGGTATCTATGTGTATCTTAGTGTGTGGTGATTTATTTGTTTATGGGGATAAATGATCCATTGTAGTTAACTCACCTTTTTAAAAATTATTTATATTTTCAAGAGGAATACATTATTTAAGTGGCACCATTATAAGAATACAGTTTGTATCATCGTATATAATTTCAAAAATATTTAAATGTTCATCGTTAGAATGTATTAAAAATAAGGTCCCATTATGTACAAATTTTATACAATAATATAGTGTAGATGTGACATCATCTATTGTATGTATCCAAGGTCTAAAAAAAAAAATTATAATGTAAAGACTATGACATTTCCTGAAATGTTTTTTAACCATTTTTTTCCACTATAAAGTTTATTAAAGAAAAAATAGGTTATCACCTAAGGACAACGTCTAATTCTATGATACTTAGATATTCATTCAGGCCAAGACATAAACTTAGATAATAAATCAAGACAACAATAATACTTAAAATATTTGGATTCTCATTCATTCAATAATTAAAATGGTTTGCTCATATACATTACATCACACTACCATACATGATTATTTTCCAAAACAAAAATTTGAAAATTGAATTCACTCTATTCTTCTCTACTCTACTTTACTTTACCCTTGCTCCACATAGTTTGCCCCCATTCATAAACAGACTTCTATAAATAAATTAGAGTATTCATATAATATAAGAAAAAACATGGGTGATTATTTAACTTACCTATAGTTCTAAAAATGTCTAAGAATCAAGTGGCCTTCAATTTTTAAGATCAACACTTAACAATCAGTAACTATCAAGTGATGTTTTCGGCTAATCAATAGTTATGAAAACCACCATAACATAAATATAGTTAATATAAATGATATTAAATTTTAAATAAATATTTTGGAATATATTTTACATCAACTTTATAAATTGAACAATCTAACTGATATCATAATTTATTGTAGGTCAGTACATGTGAAGAGCAACATGCCAAGTGTTGCACAATACACAAATGAGATTCATAGGTTGAATAATACTTAATAAACCTTCATAAATTTTGAATCTATTAATAAAAATAATATTAAATATTAAACATTAAAATACAACTACATTTTGTATCAACCCGTTAAATTAGGTAACCTAATTCTCACTACAACTCTTTTGTAAGGTAAGAAACTTTCAGGCTAGATATATGCATGTTTCTAGCTTAGTGTCAATCACAAAATATGACATAGCTTTTCTTTCCACTTATCTAATTGAGTTGGAATTTATAAAAAAAAATTATGATAAATTTTATATCATTTATCCAAATTTGGTGATCTAACTCTTATTGAAGCTATTATTCAAGGTCATGAACCTTATGTCAAGTGATAAAGACAACCTAAATGAAACAAATACAAATTTTATGTCGTAAATCCAAATGATATGAAATGTGGTATAGACATTGTATATGTAATATTATATAAACCCAAAAAAATTCACAATTGAACTACTTCCTCCGCATTATTATAATTAAAGATAATTCCTATCAATGTAATAATTGATACACGTTTGCAATAATTCCAAATGCCCTGAATGTTTGTTAGGAGGTTAAAAGTGTTAAGTTATATGATCCATAATAATATTGAAAATCTAATTCCTTTCATTAAATTACATACAATATAGAAAATAATCATTAGTGTAATAGTTGGTACACCTCCATGGTGACTCCAAATGATCTAAACCTTAGTAAATATGTTGTAAGTGTCATATGCTATGAAATTACAAAATTTGATTCTTATCATAGTTGAAGAACCACTACCAAAAATACTCATGTCTTTATAGTCCATGCAAACTAATAGAAATAAGAAAATATATTTTAAATGTTGTCTATCACAATAAACACTTTAACAACATCCTTCTTAGTGGTTAACAATATTAAAAAAATAAGGCCACCAAAATAAACCAAAAAAAAACCTAATCTAACATATTTTTGGTTGATGCAAGCTTACCCTTCACCTTAAATGCTTATGCATCAAACACGTAGGATAATGAAAATGTCCATGATCTCTTAGTCATTAATCTAATATAATCTCATATATAGTTTTACCATGTTTTCCAACTAAGAATGTGTTAATCTAAGTTGAATATTTAGTTTTTATATCCTTAAAATTAACCAAGAACAAATAATAATCATTTTCCCTTATCTTCTTACCAATCCAAATGTCTAAAATAGCTTCCATTACCTCTTTAGCTTTAAAAAAATTACTCTCTAACCTATGTTATCACTTATTTTTATCTTAATGTATGTATAAATATGCTAAATTGAAATGTGACTGATATGCCTACTCTATCTAAAAATTCTAATTCAAAAGCATTATCTAATAACTTCCTTAAAATATTAAAAGGTCTAATATTATTCTACTTATGTTTGTTGTACTCACCTTTCAAAAACTTATCCTTTCACAAAGGTGTTGAAACCAAGTCCCCAACCTCAAAATTCAATTATCTCGATTGCTTATTAAAATGTTGCCTATATTTTCTATCACTCTCTTTAAGTCTCTTATTTATTTCCTTATCCACAATGTGCATTTATTAAACATAGTCTTCTCCTTCTACACTTATTCTATTCATATTAGAACCAATAATAAACTCACATACACATATAGGAATTATCTCATACACTATTTTATAAGGAATCAAACACTTACATGAGTGAGTGAGTCATTAAATGAAAACTTAGCTTGTACCAAAATCAAATCCATTTGGGTTAGTTAACAACTAAACATCTAAAAAATGCACCAAAACAACCAATTTGAAAATTCTATTTTCCAATAATTTTAAGGATGATAGTATGGACTAATCTCTAACCTTTTTCCCTAATTCTTCCTTAACATCCTCCGAAATTTCCCAACAAATGTTTTATCTCTATCTAGTATAATACTCCATGGAAACCTATGCAATCTCGTAACTTCTTGAACAAATAAATTTTCAATATGTGTGATAGCACTAGTCTTGTTAAATGATATAATATGATCCATATTATAAAATCTATCAATAAACAAAAATATGGAATCATTACCTCATTGTGTTCTTGGAAATCCAAGAACTAATTCCATGCTCAATACATCCCATGGTTTAACGACAATAGGAAATGGTTGATAGAAACAAAATTTGGACTTTTGCCATTAGCATGTTGGAAAAATCTACACTTTTCCCAAAATTATTCACATTTTTATGCATCCAAGGACAATAATTCTTGTGACTCATCTATGTGAAATCATTATCATACCGAAAGTGACTAGCTAGGCCTCCACTATGTTTCTATTTCAATAGGTTGTCTCTCATGGAACCTTGATGTATACACAAATTCATTCCCTTAAATAACAATCCATATTAAATCATATAATTTAACCAAAAATTTATGTTTATACTTTTTTATATTCGTGAATGTTGTACATGCATCTTATAAATCCAAGTCTTCTTCATACATTTCTTTCATTGATTCAAATTCATTAACTTCTATCTTTAGCTCAATCACTATAAGAGGTCACCTACTAAAGGAATCCACTACCTTATTAGACTTTCCATTTATATATTTCAAAAATATTAATAAAATTTAATAACTTTTATCCATTTAATCTATCATTTATTTATATTACCTTGTTTTTTTATGAACTACAAATCATGGTTGTCCAAGTACCAAATTAATTCCTTTGGTAATATGTAATGATGTCACTTCTTGATAGCCTAAACCATTACATATAATTATTTGTATTAGACCAAATAATTCATCTTAACTTCAATTAATGTCTCATTCAAATAGGAAATTGGTTTACTCCTCACTCAAAAATTACTGCTATAATTGTTTCACTTGCATCATAATCAAGCAACAACACTTTTCTAAAATATGGTAAGGCTAACATTGGCTATTCTATCACCTTCCTTTTCAAAAATAGATAGTTATTATCTGATGCAATAGTCCACTAAAAAATATTATTATATCCCTAAAAAATATTCATTATGGGTGCACATATGCCACTGATGTTTTTGGTAAATTTTCTATAGAAACCTTCTAGCACATGAAAAATTATAACTCCAAACATAATATTTAGAGAAGGCCAATCCAAAATTTCCCTCACTTATTAGGTTCCATATTCAACCCATCATTTAATATTATAAATCTAAAATATATCTAATCCTTTTTCATGAAGCTAAACTTCTTCAATTATACTAGCATTTTCTCTTCCTTCAACTTATCCAAGACCAAATTTAAATGCTTTAAATGCTCCTCCTTAGAATGAATGAAAATTATAATATCATCCAAATATAATATCAAAAACTTAATCATAAAAGTATTTAACACTTTGTTTATAATTCTCATTAATGTACTCAATTAGTCTAACAAATCAAATGGAATGACAAACCACTCATTTAACCCCTAATTCTAATTGAATATGATCTTAAAGTCATCACCTTATCTTATGAAAATTTGATGATATCTTATTTTCAAATATATATTAGTGAAGTACCTTGATCCACTCAAATAGTTAATAATTCATTTATTATTAGTAAAGTAAACTTGTACATAATGGTGATCTTGTTTATTACACGTGAATCTCTGAAAATTATCCACTCTCCACCTTTCTTCGATGCCATTATAGTTGGAACTAAAAATGGGCTTAGTCACTCTTAAATTTACACCTTCCTCAAAATCTCGTGTCGTCACTTCTTTACTTCCTAATTATTCATTGGGGTCAACCTATAGACCACTTTGTTAGTATACATGACTAATAATCCTTATATGTTGTAGTCCATCTAACAATTTAGTTGTCATAATATCAAAATAATTTGTCAACATATTATGAATTTAAATAGGTAACTTGCCATAGTGGCTATTACAACTTTCATAGGATTTGAAATTAGTGAAGATCAAAATTTTTACTCCTTGTCCACCTTCAAAACCACTCTATCAGATACCAACATCACTTTGGAATTGATTTCCACCTTGTCTCCTTTATGCTTCAATGGACTAAATGTGAATCTCTTTCCATCCTTCATAGTGGTAAAATTATTTTATCTTTCATCATCCATAGATATCCTATCAAATTGACATGACCTATCCAATAGAACATGAAATACATCTATGGGAATTATGTCACACAATACAACATTTTTATAAGAACCAAACTAAAAATTCCCCACACACTACTCATTTAATAGAACTTAGTGCCCTTTGAACAATAAAAAGACCTTTTATGGTGTAGGATGTGTCAATCACTTCAACCCAAGTTTTTCCACCATCTCTTGAGAAATTAAATTATTCATGTTACTACTATTAATCACAACTCTACAACACTTACTTCCATATTTGTAGACATTCTAGGATAAAAATTTTATTCATGCCAGTTCATTCACCTATTTGGCTGGTTTTAACAACACTCTTTCCACAAATAAAGCTTCTCTTTGTTCTTGTTATTCTATATGTATCAAAGACCCAACACTCTCCTCATCTCCAAAGGCTATATTAGGTTTACCTTAATCTATTTTACTATTATTTTTAGGGTTTTTAGGATAATATTAATCTTTAAGACCAAAACACTAATTACATATTATTAAATTACCTATAATACCTCCACCTTTACCTCTTCCATAGAAGCCTCTTAAGCTAGAAGAGTATTCTCCTCTCTAGTTTGATTTTTGATATTATTAATTTCTCACATCTCCACCATTATTTTATTGACCTCTTCTACTATTGTTTTATCTTTATCCTCTGGAATATCTTCCTTTACCTCTAGAGTTCACTTATTGCCTAGTTATTAGCTTTTCCTCTAGCTTCAATTCACATTGAGTGGCTTCCTATATGGTTCTTAGGTTCAAAAAAAATGATTTCATATTGTATGTTAAAACACAGGGCATTAAAATACCTTACCAAGTTCTCATGATCATCCTATGTATTTCTATCCCTTATATTGAGTCTATAAAACTCCTCAATGTATTCATAGATACTAATTACCTTTTGTCTCATATTTTATAATTATATATAGACTTGTATGATAATCATAAGGAAAAAACTTTAACTTTAATTTTATCACCATCCTATCCCAAAATTATATCTTATCCTTACCTTTCATTTGTCTCTTAGCCTACACACGATCCCACTATAAAGAAGCATGGATCTTCATCTTTGTGAAAATTTTTTAACCTTCTTGTGTTTTGACATAGATTCATAGTTAAAATACTTCTTCATGTCTATTATTTTATCCACAATATCATCTAGATTCAAAATTACATTATATCAAGGTGTTTCTAGCCTTGATTTACTTTCAAGCATTGCCACATCTTTGATAAATATGGTATCAGTTTCATTATCAATGTCCTCCACACCAAGCTCTTTATATTATTCTTATTCATCCTAAGTCACATATCCACCATGATCTTATCTCCTTTGTGCTCTTTACATTTCATCTGACCTTTCTTACATTCCTCTCATGATATTAGCTATTTATACAACTTGGGTCTTCTTGGTCTTCCCCTTATTCTAAAAATATTTTGTCTATGTGCCATATCTTCCAAGATTCAAACTTCACTTTCAAAACTTACCAATAGACTCAACAAGAGTATTATTCATGTGGATTTATCCATAAAAAATGTGGATATGATACCAAACAATGGAAGGACATATAGGGTATCCACCTAAGGATAGCATTTAATTTTGTGATGCTTATATATTCACTTAGACCAAGACATTAATTAAAATAAAAAATATAGAATAAAATAATACTTCAAATACTGATGAGATGTGAATGAGTTGGTAAAGTAACTTGGTTATTTTAAGCACCACTAAGGTTTAAATTTTAGTGTGGCATTAGAGGTCAGTTGTGGCCAATAATTGCTATTTATGGCCTAGTTATGGCTGATCATTGGTAATCTTAGGCTGGTTATGTCTATTCATTGTTATTCTTAGGTTGGTTATAGCTAATCATTAGTATTTTAGGGTCGATTGTGGCTGTTCATTAGTATTCTTGGTTTGGTTATGGCTGTTGGTAGTATTATAGGGTAGGTTGTGGCCATTTGTTGGTATTCTTGAGTTGGTTGTGAATATTTTTCATAAATATGGTGTTTTTGAGAGATGATCACTTGGGGATTTATGCTCATTATTATGTCCCACATTGGTTGAAGCTCTATTCAAAGTCAATGTACTTATTTAAAAAAATAATACTTTAAATATTTTTATTCTCATTCATTCAAGAATTAAAATGCTTATGTCATCTAAATTACATCACACTACAATAAAGGCTTATTTTCTATGACAAAAATGTGAAAATAGAACACACTCTATTATGCTCCACTCTATTCTACTCTAAAATTGATACACACATCTTACCCCATTTCATAAAATAAATTCTCTTAGAAAATCATGGTATTCCTCGAAAATACCCAAATTCATGGCGTGACTCTTCAACTTCCATGACATTATGATAATGTCTAAGATTTAGGATGCCTTCATGTTCAAATATTAGTACTTAACTGTCAAAACATTTTAGATGACATTTTAGGTTGATTAATAGTTATGAAAAACACCATAAATTAAATATAATTAATCTAATTTATATGAAACTTTACATCCAAATTTCACCACCTAAATATTTATGAAGGTTAGCTTATGTGGAGAATAATCTACCAATTATGCACAATATACATATAATGTTTCAAGATTGCATGGTAGTTACTAAAACTTACACAATTTTAACTACATTCATTGAAATGATAAAAATTTTGAAAAATATAAATTTAACTATATATTATAGTCACTCACTATATTTGGTGACTTAATTCTCAATTTAGCTCTTCCTCAAGGTAGTGAACTGCTAGGATAGGTAAGTATATGTTTCTAGTTGAATGATAATCAAAAAATATGTCACAACATTTCTTCCACTATATAGTTGATAATAAGTTTGAAACACACATTTTGTACTACATTTTATATCACTAACCAATTTTTTTTAATTTAAATATTACCATAGATATTTTCCAAAGTTATGAACTTTTTATTAGTTGATGAAGGCATAATCTAAAATAGATAGCTAAAAATTTTATTCCATAAATCAAAATGGTATATAATTTAATAAAAGCATTTTTGGTGTCATATTGTATAAACCCTCAAAATTAAATCATCCAATTCCTTCAAAAGCATTAATAAAATTAAAGATACTTTTGATTAGTGTAATAGTTGGTATGCCTATGTGATGACTGCAAATTACCTAAAATTTATTGATGGGATCCAAATTGTCAATTTATGTGAATAAACCAAGTGTTAGTATATAATTCCTTCCAAAAAATATCCAGAGCTAAGGAAACATAATTCTAGATTAATAGTTGGTAAGCCTCCACAGTGACTCCAAATGGTCTAAAACTTCATGCAAAGTTTTTAATTGTCATATGATACGACCTTAAATTTTTTTTTTATCATTTGATTATTATATTAGTTTAATATCCATTACTAAAAAATACCCATGTCTTTATAGTCCATGCATATTGATATAAACAAGTAAAATATATTTTTGGTTTGTTCACACCAAGAAACACTTTTCAAAAATTCTTTTTAGAGGTTAAAAAACTTAATAAAATAAGTCCACAAATCCAAAGCAAAATAAAAACCTAAAATAATATATTTTTGGTTGTTGCAAGATTGACTTTCACCTTGGATGATCCTACATCACACATCCAATGTTATTTGGCCAACTAGAGGGCTATGTGAATTATCAAACCCATTGATTTTTATAGAACATTGGTAATAATATTCAATGTGGGTAAGAAATTTATGTTACAAATGTTTAGGCTTGATCTATTATCAATGAGTACCCTTTGGATTACTTTTAAAATGTATAGTCACTTATATGAATAAGCAAAATATTGGTCAATAATATCTTTGGATGGTAAAATTTTAGATCAAACATAATGAGTTTTACATTATTTTTTATATCTTACCTGATATCTATAAAGTAAGTTAGTTCAATATCACTTTTACCTTGTGTATCATGAAATTTATAGTATAGGATATCCTTACAAATAGTGGATTTATTTAGAAGTTTGAGGATGGAGATCTTAGCATTTATGCTACTCTATTGGTCAACAAAATCGTAGACATTAAATTTGATCACTATCTATGGTTTAGAAGGCACCCACTATATATTAACATGTGGTGGATTAGTTTTGACACCTTTACCTTTTCAAGTAATGACAACATGGAACACAAAATATAATATAAGATGTGGTGAATAATGGTTATGGGATGGTGACTGCCACTCAAATAATATCTAAGTAAATGAAAATGATTTAGATAATGCATTCTATAATTTAGATACTAACTCTATAGTGTTACAAAAGGAATTATGAAAAGAGATCAAGTATTACTATCAAAACTCTCTCATTATATTGACTAATTTACCTATTTAACTGAATGATAGGTTTTATTAAACGGTTATATTGATGAGTTGGAACACAAAATGGGTTATAGATACATAAATATTACACATATTTTCAATCACATGGAATTTAGTTTTTAACTTGTGAAATCTTGTTTAAATAAGAAATCAAGAACATATACTTAGTAAATCCTAGATAAATATATATTGTTTTGGTTAATGCTAAATTAAGAAGGATCACTATACTATAGGATTAATAATATATAAGTGAATAAGGAAAATGATGAAAAATAGATCTATAATAGGCTAATTAATTTTCAAATTCAAATAAATAATGTTCTAAATTTATAATATTGAGGTTTTATTTAAAAAAAAATACAACTATATATATTGATATTGTAATAAATTATAAATAATAGTACTTATATTGTTTATTGTGCATATGTAGATATAATATGGAACATGATGAAATTAGATTCTTGATCAATCATCATAATATCAAAAATTGCATTCTATTGCCTTAGATGTTTGCATCAAATCTGGAGCGTTATGCCAATTTCACTATCTAACTTAGACATAAGTGTCTAGTATAAAATATTAACTAGATTTTAGTGTAACCACCTAGAAAATTATGATTCTTTTTTTACCTTTACTCTAGTGTGCTAATAATTGTGCATAGGTTTTCTCTCTTTGGAAAATGATCAAATCCTAGATTTTTCACCATTGTAGTGATTGTGGTAAAAATGGGTAAGTGGGTACATAGTGTAGGGCTACCACAATGGCCCCTCTATAAATGGGTAATATATACATAGACAATAATCCAAATAGGGCCTCAGATGGATTTTGTCTGTATCAAGATGTAACATGTGAAAAATAGGTACTTATATTGACCTAGCTTTTAACATGGAAAATATGGATCATAGAGTGTTTGTTTAGTACTTCAAATCTATACATGAGCTATCCATATATATGATATTGAAATAAAAAGGAATAGGCAAAATTTACTAACTTGACTATTATATTGAGTGATTTTGGTAATTATCCTTATGAATTTTTTGATATATGATCTGTAAGGAATGAACAAGGGTTGAGTGTGTGTGTGTGTGTGTGTGTGTGTGTGTGTGTGTGTGTGTGTGTGTGTGTGTGTGTGTGTGTGTGTGTGTGTGTGTGTGTGTGTGTGTGTGAATCAATTCTCACATTATATCACTTATAAAGAACATAAGGAAAGTTTAATATTAAAAATTTGGTGACTTTAGGGCATTGGGTACTTAGTTTGGCACAAGATACTAACATCAACATCAACATCAACATCTAGATTGGATACAAGTGTCCAATAAGATGGAAAATAAGTATAGGTCTAAAACATGTAGATCATGATAATAAGTAGGAGAGTAGCATTTTTATAAACATAAAAGGCTTGGTCATCTCAATAACATATGATTGGACTAAGAGATAATCTATAACCACAAGAGATAAGGGATGCAAGTGTTTCAACAATTAGAAGGTCTTATAACTGAAGGATACAACCATGATAATTACATGCCAAGTATACATGAATAAGGTTATATATAATTCAGATTTAGTGTCTACAAAATTAATATTTCTTTTGAAACTTAGATAAATAAAATAATACGTAAAAAAGGTTCTAAACTTATCAAAATGTAGATAAAATTTTTATGTATTTTTCTGAAGAATATATTCTATGAAATGTAATTGAAGAATTATCACAAGAAAACACATAAAAATCAGAATAAGATACCATAGGTTTTGATATCCATATTTTTAAAACCTTTGAGTGAGGTGATTTAGTTGGCTTCAAACAATTCAATATTTCATGATCTAGTTTACCATAATATTTACATGGATTTAATTTCCAAAATTTATAAATATGATGCCTATGTTTAGGACAATGATCATGAATTTAATGGGTTTTAACCATGAACACAATAATATTTATAATCAAAAGAAGTCTTATGATAGTGAGGAAAACTTTTGTGAAAAGTAATTCATTAAGGAGGATAATATACATTCAAATTACCTTAATACTATTATAATCAAGCCCTAAAAATTCATGTTAATTTTTAAAAAAAAAGGGTTAACAGTGATGTTTTTTGTGTTTTCCATGTCTACCACCATGATAACCCATTGAATGCATGATGTGAACCTGGGGTCAATTTTTTTATATTGAAAATAAACATTAGTTGAGATGTGATCAATTTCAAAATACATAAGTTTAATTTTTTAAGTGTCAAGAGAAGCATGAGGTGTCTCCTTTTTCTTCATTAAAATAGGTTTGAAATGTGTGAGTAGTCATATTTTAACATTCTATATGACATTTAAGAGTATTTATCTCACTATTTTGAAGATCGAATTCTATAATAAAATTAAAAAATGCATGAAATGATGCTAAGTTAAAATATTTTGAAATAAAAGATATAGAGAACATGAAGAATAAAATTTTAAAGTAATTTTAATTCCATAAAAGATGCCTCTTTAAAATGATATATGAACCACATTAAAATTTAGCTTACAAGTAAAATCATTGATAATTTAGTTTTTAAAAAATTAACCATTTTGTTTTGAACATCAAAGCATAATAAAAGAATGCCTAGTTATATAAAGCTTCAATTTATCAAATTTTTATCGAGAAAATAAGCTTTATATGAGTTGAGATTGTAATGCCAAAAAAATATAGAAATACAAAGTGTATCCAATTAAATAAAAAAAATTTAAACATGCCATATGAATTTGATTTGTTTGAAAAGATTTAATACAAAAAATAAATTTATAAATCCAATATTTGAATTAAAAAAGACAAACAATGAGAATTAGAACTTAATAAAAGAAAAATGGCATAAAAAATCTTGTGTTTTATTTGAAAATGAATACTTTCCATATAAAAAACTTGTTGTTCCTAACACAATGTTTATGTTTTCAATAAAAAATTAAAGTGCAGGCACCCCTAGTTCAAGTTCAATAGAGTTTGCATAAATAAAATGATGGAAAAATAGATGAGTGTTAAATTACAATTTCAAATACAAATTTAGCACAATACAAGACAAATAATAAAAATTTTAATAGTTTTGTACAAAGAAAGTGTTGTCAATAAAAAGATTCTAAAAAAAAGGCATCACCTCTAAATGCCATGCTTAGGATTAAAACAACATACTAATAATTCCAATGTAGATCAAAGGGATTATAACACTAAGTAAGACACTAAATACAATCATGGAATGACATATAGAGAATTGTTTAAAAATACATTTGGTGTATATACAAAGTAATCATTCAAACAATAACATATATCCATGACAAGAATGATAATTAACATAATAATGAGTAAATACGTTGCAGTAGATGAGTAGTAAATATAAAACACCATATAGTAAGGCACCATAGGTAAGACACATTATAATTTATGATATGAAGATAAAAATAAAGGCACTACTTAGGTAATAAATAATAATGAAAAAATACCAACAACTGGCTGAACAAAGCACTCATAAATAAAAGAACGGTGATACCATAAATTTACATGAAGACATAACATAAATTGTTTCACAAAGAATGTGGAAAGCTGAAAGAGAAAGTGTATAACAAGTGAAAAATAAAAATAAAATATATATATATATATATTAAATACAATGTATCTAGAAGGCCAATACACCCAGGCAAAAGAAAATAAATCATAGTAATAAATAATATTAAGAATTCATTTTACTAATTTAACTATCATGAAGATAAGTGTCATGGTTATGATTTTTGGTTTAAACCATTTCAAACCTGCACTAATTCTTAACATAAAAAACTAAAAAAGATAATTAACTTGAAGATTAATTATTTTATTTTGAAATAAATTATTTTACTTTCCCAAATTGTTAGAAAAACTCAATTGAAAAACCTAGTACTAGCTCAAGATCTTCCATGTGAGTGACCTATAACTACATTTTACATTTCAAATATGAAAAAAGAAATGTATTTAGCTAAAGCATTAATATAAATAAAGGGAGAAAAAAACATTGTGAGGATGTAAATCCTTTCAAATAAAGTTTAAACAAACTTAATTTCTTCACCAAAAAGCCTACACATATTCAAATTCAATGTTTAAGATAGCTTGCTATGGTACCATACTATAATATTGATAATCTCATTAGAATAATTTATAAAGCATAAATTAAATGTCTATATAAAGGAAAAATAATACCTGAATAGAAGGACATAAGAGAATGCAAGAGACAATAATTATCAAGTGGGGAAACCATTAATTTAAATAAAAGCCAAAATATATTAGAATGATTGAAAGTAATAATATCCAATTAAAATCCCAATTTATAGAATAAAATGGAGAAGAGAAATAGGCCTCAAAACCATAAGAGATAATGTAAAGATAGGATAGTGTGTCTAATATGTAGAATAAGAGAGGAGAGAGATCAATAAATATATCTATAAGAAAAGAGGAGTTATTTACACAACCTTCTCATCTGTTTCAAATTTTCATAATCCACATAAGGTGAAGGGGATGCATGTTATAGGTGTGGATGGAGTTACATGTCAATATAGCTCAAAGATTCCTTCTAGAAAGATAAAATAAATGTGACATGACATAATCTATGATTAATGAATTTATTAAAATAATAAATACTCAACTAGAATAAACTTATG